>LR537889.1:893319-967000 GCA_900883565.2 Caenorhabditis panamensis
GCGGAAATCAAGACACGTCTGCGAGGCGAGGATGGGGGAGCAGGAGAAGCTGAAATGTACTACACCAAGTTCAACGAAGTCTTCTCGTACATGCCACTGGCTGCCATTGTCTCTGGCAAGATCCTCTGTATGCACGGAGGAATCTCGCCGAAACTGAACTCGCTGGATGACATTCGAAACATCCCGCTGCCTCTGGAGACTGCGAAGTCGCATGTATGATGTTCCAGTCCACTTTCTGTGAACCAATCAACTTTCAGCCTCTCGCGTGTGATCTTCTTTGGGCGGATCCTGATGCCTCGACGAAGACATTCCAACAGAACAAGACTCGTGCCATTTCGCATGTTTTCGGAGAGGAACAGGTCGACGAATTGTGCAAGAAACTTGGAATCGATCTGGTCATCCGTGCTCATCAGGTCTATCAAACCATTCCATTCCAAACATGCAACAAACTGTTCAGGTCGTCGAGTTCGGCTACGCATTCTTCGCCAACAAACGACTGATCACAGTGTTCTCGGCGTCTCGTTACCAGGAGGAAATGCAGAACTACGCAGCCGTCGTCCGAGTCTCCAGGGAACTCGAGATCAGTTTTCTGCAGCTGAAACCGGAGGAATACGAGAAGAAACGCGATGACGCGGACAAGGGTGGCAATAACGACAATAAGGAGCAGGTCACTGGAAGTGGACCCGGCGGATCCTAACTGACTGACTCATTGATTGACAATAAAGTATTCATATGGATAACTGTTCAATCTAACTTGCTCACATTGTCCGAAAGAGATAGGAGCAGAAACGCCAGAAGGACCAGAGATTGACCCCGGTTGCACAACCTCTTTTGTGATTTTTGAAGTATGGGGGAAAGAGTTTCTCATAATTCCATGTGAGAGTCGATTTGTGTCGTGTCGCAGCTTAGGATATGAATGAAAGAAATAACTTCATTTCTGATACAACCCGTATTATGAACTACAAAACCTTACAAGACCCTTCAAGTAGATGTATCGATCTTCTTCAAACTAGTTTTCTTCTTGAATATTGGATGCGTCCAATAGAAATAACAAGACACCACGTGAGCCCGAGCATCTCCGAAAAACGCTCGAATCTGTCCTAATACAAATGTGTGGTTGCCCATCGATTCGCAGATTACAATGATTTCAGTCATTAGAATGGGCAGGAGGATGAGAACCATAGTCCCTGTCAGAGTTTTCTCCGATTTCATATCTGTCTTTTTACGGGATAAAGAGAGATTTCGGGATCTGAGAAAATGGATATTTCCTATAAAAAAAGGCGGTCGAACTTACTGTACTCTGAACTGATGAAGCTTCCAAAATGTCATAGCAGTCGAGACTAACAGAATGAAAATGATGGTTGGGTACATGAATTCTTCAATCTTTCCGTATAGAGCATTATCATCGATGGGATGCAGAAGAACAATCCTCAGGGCTCCGAATGGATACGGGGGTTCCAACTGCACGCAGGTAGATGACTCCTTGTTTCGGATCCAGCTGAGGAAAACAGATACAACGATGAAGGCCAGGAGAATTACAGAAAGCTCCTTGAAGTACATCTGAAACTTCATAACGTTATCGAAAATCTATCAGCTACACGTGTATTGTCTCTGTAACTCACCTTCCTCTCCATTCTACTCGAGTACAGTATCGCAACTCTTACAACACAAAACGCCAAAGTTATTAGATTTTTCAAGTGAACGAACGCGTACAATGTTAGTTGCAAAGTATCAATGAGTAACTGTGGATTAGCAGAAGCAATGAAAGAAGTGAAAATGCCTGTCATCGGCATCCGATAGCTGATGTTCACTACCAGAACTTCAATTTCATTAATGATTTGCACAGCTAAAAACAATCCAAAAATGTCACTTCTCAACCCAGTCTTCGTCATGGTTTTCCAGTTTTTCACCCAATATTTTGTCATCCAGAAAGTGATAATCAGGGGTGGAATACTGTAAAGAATAGTGAAAAAAACGAAGAGTGAGATAAAATTCGGGTGGTAGTGGTAGTTGATGTACTGAGGTAGACCGATGATGGAAGGCATTATCGGAATGTGTGTGTTGAAAAGAGAAGCAGAAAGTGATGAAATTTTGCAAACCCCTTATCAGACGTCATCTGCTTTTTGCCTGTTTTTGCTAGCGTGTTCGCCTTTTTCAGGTATTTACGCCTAATCATGCCAGTGTTCTTTGTAATTTGCATCGGGTTCTTAGAATTTGACTTCAACCCATTTCCTAGGCAGCAGGAACCTTGATGTTTGAAGAAAGTTTGTACTACTTCAAAGAGTCCCGCATTATCATTCTACTTACCTTCCTTTCCATTCTCCTCGAAAACAGCACAAAGAGTCTAAGTAAGCAGAACAACAAAGTCGTCAAGTTCTTTAAACCGATTGCAACGAATAATGCAAATTGTGAGTAGAAGATCAAACTTTCTGGATTTTTTAAAGCACAATATGATGTGTAAACCCCCGTTGTTGAAAATCGATCAATCAGTATCACAATGACAACCAAGAAGTCATTGGAGAGTTGCATGACCAGAAACACTCCGAAAATATCACTCCTCAAACCATTCTTTGTCAAAGATGCAGACTTTTGGTTTGTGAACCAAAATGCAGTCATCCGGAAAGTGATAATAATAGGTGGAATAGTGTAGATGATTGTGATGATCAGAAGAAATGAGAAGATACCAAAGTGATACTGGAAGTTGATGTACTCCGCGAGTCCGATTATTGTGACCATTGTGATACGAGTCAGGACAGAGTAAAGGATCAGAAAACGCGGTGGTGGTTTGAGAAAAAACAAAAACTGCAATGTTAGCCTACGCCTGAATCTGGGAATCAGATGAAAACTTAATTTCGGATAGTTCCTGGTAACAAAACATTATGTTTTTCAGTAAGTTTTTGTCTCCCCTAAAGGAGACTGTTCAAAATTGGATTGTAACGACTCCAAATCGCTTTGTGTCGTGTTACGCGGACTCACCTCAAATTGGGTAATTAAACCGACGATGTTAGAGTCTCGCAAATCTTGTGTGGCCCCTGCAGCAGACACAACGCAGGATGGCGAGTCTTGACTCTTGCACAGTCACAGTAGGCAATGTCTGGTCAGGTTAGGTTTCAGCGTTCATGAATACCCACTCCGATAAGAGGAGAATGATTTAGAAAAGCTAAGTGATTGAAAAAGTTCATTCTTTGCAAAGTAAGATGTTAAGACACAGAAGAGTTAACAGTAGAAAGTTGGATGGCAACTGCTGACGAAGTTTTCGCAGTTTTCCTTCGAAACATTGGATGTGTCAAGTAGAATGCCCATGGAACGAAGACAGTCGCGGAGTCGATTCCGATGGGACGGATGGATAGAATGTAACCGATCAGAGAAGGATCTCGGAGGGAGAGAATCTGAAATAGAGAAGTTGACAACAGTTAGTTGATAACAGTTGATCAGTTGCTTTTTTCTCAAAATAACATTCGAAATGTAGGCTCCAACATTGCCTCCGTGCACTCTTCCCGTGATCTTCATGCGTTTCAAGATCAGTTACATAATCATATTATTTCCGTCTTCTCTTTTTTTCCTCATTACTTCCACTTCCTCTCCCTTTTCCCTGACTCACCACAACGATCCCGTTGATCAGAAAAGGAATGAACAAAGAGACCATAGTGATAGTCAGTGACAACTCTGCTTTGTAGTTCTTGTTTCGGTTGAATAACCTGAAGATCGAATGGAAATGTTAGAATCTCAACTGGAAAACTTACGATTTGTTGAACAAAATGTGTCGGACTTTGATGAGCATGGTGATGTTGATGGAAAAGGTGAAGATGGTACAGAACATGGAGGTCAGCAGATGGGTGTACTCGTTGATGGGCTGGAGGTTAAGCTATAGCAACTGTTTGAAAGCCATCACTTACCACTTTCATGTCCAAAGTAAACATAATAGCTCCTTTGGGATACGGAGCAGTCAATTGAGTGCAGTGCCCAACTGTTGGAATCATAGCGACAGTGAGACAAATCGGGAGGATTACTGTGATTGGGAGACAGATCTTCATTACTCTGGCACTGATATCCATGTGATCTTTTGGGTAGAATACTATGATTGCTCGATTGGCACAGAAAATGCAGGGATAGAGCATGGAGAGGTACGAGGAGATGAAGGCGATGAGGTAGGGAAGTTTCAGGAGTTGGTTGGGTTCAGTGGCAGCACAGAGAGATGTGAGGACTCCGGTGGCAGGGATCCGGAGCACCAGGAAGTCAGTTATGATGTAGGAGAAGTTCTGGAAAAAGAAAGGCTAGTTACGAAATAGTTCTGTCAACTTACTCCAATCTGCATCAATAAGAACGACAAGAACAACCATTTCTGTATACTTCCGGCTCTTTGTGCACCTCTCATCGTATAATAAACATAGAACATTCTTCCAACCACCATGAAAGTTGGAATGTAATAAAAAGGACCAAGGTACACGGTGATTTTAGGAAAGTCCCAAGCGTCCCATTGGAAGTTGTAGTAGAGATAATCTTCGCGATCGTAAATGTCCATTCTGAAAACATAACGATTTGAAAAAAAGTACTGATGAAACCCTGGAAAACTATGAGATGTTGTCATTGTTCTCGAAATAAGCTATGTGGCTGCGTTGTGTATGCTCGGATGGACGGTTCCGGGCAAATGGCGCCGTGGCATCATATTCTGGTAACTCGAGAACCATGAGACATATCAGAAAAGGGTCAATTAGAAAAAAACAACAAGAACAGATTTTCGTTTTTAGGGGATAGGACCTTGCGGAAAAGCATAGTGAATCCAAACACAAACAGGATGTTCAGAGGTTTCCGACTCATTTCGGAAATGTCTCTTGTTCCTTCTAACCTTTTGTTAGCTATTGCTTCTTGTAGCTTCTAGTCTCAAACAAATGGTTGCTTTTTTAGAAAAAGCTATGAATGGAGACGAAATTAAAATACTTATTTTAAATAGTAACATGTTTCGGGATCACAAAACTGTCTTTATAAAGCGAAAAGGATCCGCCCTTAGCTACAAAAGACGAAAAAACCGCGAAAGGCCCAGACTAAAGACCAGAAAGTCAAATCTACACGGAACTAGAAGTCACGTATCCTCTTCGGTTCTGAATTTTCAGACCGAATCCGTCGTTTTGTGTGAGTGATCTTGCACATAACACTTGACTGAACTCACCCGTACATGCTCGTAGTTTGAAGTCGATGAGACATTGAACTAGGAACTGAAGGACCGAGGGCACGGGGATGAGACGGACGGCGGGCGGAAGGCGATAATTAGGGAAGAGGGAAAGGGGATTCAGATGAGAAGATGACGTTGTTGTGGGGGTGGACTCGACGATTCGGGGGAAATCCCGGAGTTGTCGGGATTGCAGAGGACTCCTTGGTTCATTAATTTCTGGTTTTGAATTATTCAGCAGATGCAAAGTTTTGATGAATCTGAGGAGTCTTGTCGAAACAAACAGAAGAAATACATCAGAACTGAGAGATTTATTCGCTTGAAAAACGAACACAAAACACAAGTTCAGTCCGAAATAGTTCTAGTCATTGGTCGATCGATTGATTGTTCAGTGCTTCCAGAAGAGAAGACTGCCGGCGAGCTGCAAAGAGGATGTCATGTTTCACCACGTGACACTCGTACCGTCTTCAAGATGCCACTATTCCCCTGGATCCCCTGATCCTCCATTTCCAGCACCACCGCATCCATTCCTCCGTCGTTTCTCTGCTCAACCACTTCCTTCGATCCAGACTTCAGAGCCTCGTCAATCTTCGGTGCCTCATCGTTCTTCGGAACCTCCGCCGCCTTGTTCCTCGCCTCTTCCTCCATCATCTCGATCAGTGTGTCCTTCTTCTTCTCCTCCACCTCATCCTCTTTCTTCTCTCCCTCATTCGACGGACCCTTCAACGACTTCTTCGACGCAACACTCTCCGCCGACTTTCTCTTGCTCTTCATGCTCTTCGTCAGCTCCGATTCATTCAGTTTCTTCACTGACTTGTCCGTCGACTTCATCGTCGATTTCACCTGCTTCTTACCAGTTTCACTGACAAAGTGTGCCTCGTAGACCGGGTGGTTACAGGGTTTGTCTTCTGGAAAGAAACGGATGATACTTTGAACAACAAAGGGTTTTCCTCACTTTTGATAGTGCACATGGCGCAGATGAACCAGGCGATGCAGCTGACGGTGCAGAAGCCGCAGCCGACGGCGAGCACGATGTACAGCCACTAAAACCTCTTCTTACTCAATCTCCCCTTTTTCCTTTCTTACCGCGGGATAATTGGTGATTTGAACCTGCTGGACGTAGATGTTTCTACCGACGAGCTCATACTTCACCGGATTCGAAGTCGACGACAAGACGCTTGGCGACGGAGCCATTATGTTTCTCTTTTCCTTCGGAGCAAAGGATTCCGAAATAATTGAACTTTTTCTATTCTGAGAATCGATTGATTGATAACGATGCTGGCGGTTACGTGGGTTGCAAAAGGCATAGATCTCAGGTGGGGTCACGGGAAAAACTATTGCTTTCAAAACTTTGACGTGTCTTCTAGAACATGATGACACATACTCGCAGGCCTATTTCAGTGATGTTTGAGAAGAAAACATCAAACTTCAGAATTTCTCTAGTCCGAAAAAAGATAATTGCCCCAAAAGATCAGCAATCCGTCGGACAAGCCAACCTATCATTAGGAGAGCACAAACTCAACGAATCGGTCACAATCACTTACCCAATCACACTCTCTTTTTATATTCTTCTGAGAACATGGAATTCGATCTCCCCACTTGTTATTTTAAAATCTACGCTTTCATCAGTGCTTTCTACAGTACTTTATCATTTTGGGTTACTTTGGAAATGTGGAAATTCTTCTTCAAAAACCGAAAGACGTTGAAGAGAATGATCCATCCAGGTCTTTTCCGACAATTTCTCATCATGCAAACTATGAATGTTCTCCACGTGACAATCGACTTTTTTGTCGTTCGTATCCCAAACACATCAGTTTTCACGGATTACTGTAGCTCTGAAAATCCACAGACTCAACTTGAAACTCTTGTTTTCCTAAACTACAGTATCCTGTATTCAAAGCATTTCACTACCGTATTTTTCTGTTTTCTACGAGTTGTTCTCTTGTTTTCCAATCAGTTCTGGATTACGGTAAGTGACAAAAACTGGTGCAGGAACAAAAAAGAGGAATTCAGACAATCTCGAACGCTGTATTTTTCACGAGTTTGGCTTCTGTTCTTCTGGGATTCTCCCTGGCTTTCCCAAGAATCCTGTCTCCCGTGATTTGTGCTCAATTGGGATTTCCATATCCAGTTGGCAGTATCATTATCCTTTCCGAGATGCGGAATGATGAAACGGTGGGTTACTGTAGGTACCGTAATCTCAAGAGATCAAATGAACAAACTTCCATCCTTCTCCGAATCCAAAAATAGCTCATTTTCAGCCATTACACGAAGTGCTAGACGTTATAATTACTCCATCCGTTGTTATTATTCTCATAGTTCTCAACATCTTTATGTTTACCAAGTTGTACCAGAAGAGGAAGTTGTAAGTGACACAAAACTAACACCTTGCAAACCTCTTTTCAGACACTCCATTCTTCGGAAAAAAGACACCAAAAAAGCCGAGAAAGTGTTGTCGATCACCATTATTCTCATTCTTCTCCCAGCTATTGTCAACTTTGCAATATCGGTCTTTATCATCTTCGACATGTTTGCCCCACCACTTTTTCTCATAAGACCTTATTTTATTGATGCAAGGGCTCATATCGTTAACTTTTACTTCTTTTTGACTCATCCACTTTTCAAAAAGAAACGAATTGCTCAATTGGTACCTGCTAAGAGAGTCACTTTCGCTAGTCACTGATTGTTTTCTTTGTGCGTAGTTTGGTCATGAAAATAAAGTGTATGTGTTCTAAAGTGGCTCCACTTTGCATCTTTTTCAAACAATCTACCCAAATTACCGTAATCTCAAACTCAACTTCAAAAGAAACCACCCGTTCCTTCCCCCAAAACAGTTTTCCCTTTGACTGATCAGTAATCAGCTATTATGCTTACCACTGCTTCTCTCTCCTTATCAATTAGATACCCGGCTGCCGTCATTTCCAATCTGCAAATCAGTCCTTTTCCCGTTCCGTCTGTGCATCTCCTCTCTAACTCCACCTGTTGGTCCATCTCCTCCCCCTCGATATTTCTCCCGTGGACTCCTCCCTCGCTCACCAGATTTTCTCGAAAATGAAATATGTACATAGTGAACACACACATACACACCCTCGAGAAATAGTTCGTTGTGTCGAGAGACACAGCGCCGCGACGGGCCGCGAGTCGCAACCGTCGAGAGAGTGTACCGACCCCGGAGATGCAGAGACACGCGACTGCGACTCGCGTCGCGGTCGTCCCAGACAGACCTTTCCCCGTCGATCGTTCACACAGATTTTTGTTGATTTTTGTCATTTTCAGACGGTTTTTCATAGAAAATTTTGTATTCCATCGATTCCCCATCGTCCCCTCTCCATTCTCATATAAAAATTACGGTTGTTTACCGCATGGTTTTCAAGCCGATTTTCATACATTTTCCAGTGTTTTTCCGATAAGTTATTGTCTGTATTATGTAGAACTGATTTTGCTCTATCGATTCCACTATTTATCGCTAAAATCCGTAACGTAATTCTGGAGATAAACCGGTTCTTGCCGAGACGAAACCAGTTACGCGTCATGGCCGAGATCGTCGTCGCTGCAAAAGTTCGGCCACGACGAGGTTTTCGCTGGATTCGGGCGATTTTTGTTGAGAATGGGTGGGATTGAAGAGAAACTGAGCATAAACAGACAGTAATGGATTGGAAAGGCATTTGAAGTCTACGACATATCTTTCTTCCTTCAACTTCTCTACACTTCCACACATACGTATTCAGAATGGCTCTCTGGACTGACCCTTCTCGTCAGTACTTGATCACCTCAATACGAAATCGTCCAGTGATATGGGATAAAAATTATGTGGGAGAGAGCAACTACCGTACCCTGAAGGTGATCCGCGACACAACCGGTTCGAACTTCGTAATCCCATTCCAGAACTCTGCTTTCCGCGACGTTACCGACGAAATGAACCAGTTCTTCGTGATGAGTGTAAAGTTTACGTGTGAAGACGTGAGATCCCAATGGAAGAATCTCAAGGACACGTTTGTCCGTAAACTCCGTTGGGTTCATGAGGGGAAGTATGTGGAGGATGCGATGAAAGAGCCCACATGGAAGTTCTATCGGATGCTCACTTTCCTGGATGACAAGGAGGCAAAGAGACTGGGCGATCCTGCTGATCACACGTATGAGTTGGCTCCAGGAAGCAGTCAGAACTCGAGTGGAGCTCCACCAGCACAGAGGTTTGTATTCTGTTGCTAGACATAACACATTGAGACAGAAAACACTAAAATCAGAAAGAATCACCATGGCAACAAGAGCGCAATATGTCTTTCCAGCTGTCACCACAAGTCGGAGCGTCAATCGATGCACCAGAATTCCTCTTCTTCCATGATTCCGATCAACTACGAGTCATCCTCTCCAGAAGAGCAGATGCTGCAAATGTTCAACCAACCATCCCAACAACACCAACTAATCGATCAGCAGATTCCAACATGTTCTTCCACTGAAACCATTTGTGCAAAACCTGCTCCGTACAGTCCACGGAGCCCGAATGAGTCAAGCAGTGGAGTAGAGGAAGATGAGGAAGAGCCGAGGAGGAAACGACACTTCCCGAGGCATCCAGTTCAGACACAAGTGTTCCATAACCCTATTCCAGTGCCTGTGCAGACTGATGAATGGGAACACTTTGGAGCCCTTGTTACTGCTCATTTGAGGAGGTAACATTTCCATTGTAGACTGTCATCATTCTTAACTTTACAGGTTATACAATGAACAAGGCACTCCATCGGCAATTCGCTTGCAGAAGAAGCTCAGTGAAGTGCTCTTTTCGGAGAACTGACACTTCTCCAATCTAGTTTTTTCCCTGGAACCCGATTCTTTCATAGTCATCGCCAAAGTCTCCCGATTTTGTGATTTTTTTCCCTTTTTTTTCAATTTTGGTATAAAAATTTTCAAATTCCATTTTACTTTCCCACCAATTTGTATTCTTTCCTTGGTTAATTGGCCTTGTAATACTTTTTCTTTCATTTATTTTTCTAATCCCTTTCTTCAGAAGAATGACTGAGCCGGTTGAAAGCAATAACGGAACAGGGCACGTTTGGTATGAGAAGTGTGAATATCATCTGGCCCATGTCGTGTATGGATACAAGTCACTGTGGTACGTTCGGGATGAGTCGGATTTCGGACCGCTCGAGATGGTTAGTGTTCTTTGTTTGAAAATATAATGATTAATCTGGTCATTTCAGGGCGAAATCGCGACTGTCCGTGCATCTGTTAACAAAACGACGAACTCTCTCTTCAGTGGTTCGTTCCTTTTGTGTTTTTTTTGTTAACCGACGCATAACTTCCAGACGAACAGGTCATCAAGAAGTGGCTGGAACTGAGTAATCTGTTCGATGTCAAGTACGCTATGAACGGATTCACCATGGAGCCTCGTACGGTGAGGATCTTGCCGTTTTCAATTGTCTATTTCCTTTTTTTTTTTCAGAATGTGTATCATCGCGACGGGACCTTGAAGGACGATTTGAGTGAGTCGTGGAAGCTGTTCCACATTCTGTCGTATATGAAGGATTCGGTTAGAGACGAGGAGAGAAAGAAGAGAGCGATAGAGGTGAGGGATTGGGAGAAAGACGAGTACAACCTAATCTACAATTTGCTTTCTTTCAGAACAGAGAGAAGCACCTGAGCTCAACTTCCCACTAATGATTGTGCACAATCGTCCAAAAACCTTCCGATCTTGATATAATTAATTCGCTCACACATCGAACCGAACTCATTCAGAATCTCTCAAACGTCTTCTTTAATTCCAAGTTCTCCCATGTCTTTTTGTATCCGCAATTCCTTTTTCGATGAATCTCCGCAAGTTTCTATTCATTTGAACGTAAAATAAATGTTTAACTTCACGTGAACTCTTTTCATATTGTTTCATCAAATCCCAATCGTCACTCCCTCATTTTCTCATTGAAATTTGAGTGTGAAAAAGGCGAAGACAATGGTATATTCTAATCAAGTAAGTCACTCGTCCCCTTGCCTTGATCATCCCCTCCTTCAAGCAACTCGCTTGGTTCGACATCCTCGCCTCGCCCATCATCCTCTTCTGGTTCTTCGGCGTCTTCTACGCCTTTCTTCTCTTCATCGTCAAACCGTGTCTCGTGCCAAAGGGTACTGCTAGACAGGTAACAGAACACTGAAAACCTCTTGCAAACACACAGTTTCAGCCATTCCTGCTGTGCGGCGAGAAGCCTGCTCCGAGCCGTTCTCTGAACATTCACTGAACGGAAAACGGAAAAGTCGAAGAAAAGAAGAAACAAGATATCGATGTTTGAGAGTCCTCTCTGTAGAGTGTTTGTAGAATAAATGAGATTCGAAAATACTATGTGTTACTTTTTGGGATTGCTAACAAGAGTGACTTCCAAGAAATGCCGCCTACCAGAGAACCATAACTCCTTAATCAAAGTCCCTCATCACGTGCCATTTCCATTTGTAATTAGACTGGAATTCAGTTATTTTTTTCGAAAAAAACATGTAATCATTCGTCTAGGGCGTGTGAAGAAAACTGAAAAATACTGAAAACGTTCCCTTTCCGACTGCATTCGCTTCGTTATGCTTTGCTACGAGTGTTCCTAACATAACTTCGCACCTGTTTTGCATAATATCACACACTGTTTTTCAGATCAAAAGTCAGGCGTCAATGTCTGAAAATGCACATTTCCACCAGCCATTTCCTATCGCTGGAATACCGGCATTCATGAATTTCTCGTGGAGCCTCAACTTCTTCTCCGGATTCCTCTTCATCAGCACAATCTATAGTATCCCCGCTTGTTTCCTCGTTTATTTCATGACCTGGAAGTTTCTCAAGAACCCGAAGAAGTTTTCCGAACAAATTCGCATCGAGATCTTCGTCACTTTTCTTCTCATGCAACATCTCAATGTGATCTTCCTTATACTTGAGTTCATAATTTCTAGAATCCCCAATTCCTCTCTGGTCACTTCTTATTGTGCCTACAACCAATCAGAAAAGTTTCTAGCGACTGTAAATTTTCTATTCTTTACATTTATACATGCCAAGAATTATGTAACTGTGGTGTTTTGTCTGCTACGAGTTTGTGTGTTGTACTCCAAAGGTCCTCATGACACAGTTAGTTCAGAAATCACGATAAGAAATTATTAGTTATCTTCTTTCAGAAACTCGTTCATTATGTTTTTCGGAGCACTCCATTTTTTCTGATTTTTGCTATTCTCCTTGCTTTTCCAAGGCTTTTCGACAAGAACGAATGTGTTCAATTGGGAGCCCCATTCCCATTCGGATCGATTATGATCATGACTTTGGAAGATCACAGTAACAGATTACTATACCGGCAATTGGAAGACTTATCAATTCCCCTGGTTGCATTATCACTGATAATTCTGACCATACTGATGTTTATCAAGTTGCGACAACGCAGACTACTGTAAGTCACTAGAACAATGCTTCGAAATAACTCCAACTTCCAGTTCAACTGCTCTCAATCGAAAATATGACTCAAAAGCAGAGAAAACGTTATCAGTGACCATGTTGATCCTTCTGCTTCCTATTCTAATGACTCAAGTTCTGATCTTTGCTGACAACGCCGGTTTCCGCGTATTCATTCTAGCAGTGCTCCGCCCGATATTCACGGATGCACGGGCTCACGTCGTCACTTGTTATTTCTACTGGACACATCCCGTTTTTCGAGGGAAGAAGCCGATAAAGATTGAATCTTGTCCGGCAAGTGATAAATGTTGAGTTTATGTATTCTGTTCCTGGTTTCTGTTACTTGGAAACACTCAGTGAATCATATAAAAACAACCTGCTGTAACACATAATCAGACAAGTTTTGATTAAAAATTTATGGACACTTTATATGTTTTCTACTTTTGGAAATTGGTTCGGGGAATTCTCAAAGTTAATCTGAATAGACTATTAGAAGTTGGAAACGAACAATCAATATCTCCTGACCAGAAAGTTATCACCAATCAGTTCCTCCAAATTCTCTTCCGTTTCCACGTACTCGTATCGATCAATCCTCTCATTAAACGTGTATTTCTCCATCTTTCCATCCGCATTACATGCCAAAACCACAGTCCTTCCGCTTTTCTCCGTAAACAGTCTCAAATGAGAGAAGATAGTTGAGGTGTACTCTTTCAGCGGTTCTTCTTCACATCTCCTGGCCTTCTTCGCCAGTTTCTCCGCTTTCCTGGCTTCAGTGACTTCTTGTCGTGTCTTCTGGGTCACTGTATCATAGAATGCCATCAAATTGTATTCAGTTTCCGAGAATCTCTTGGATTTCTCAACTTCAGTGCCACCAGAATCAAAGTATAGACATGTTCCAGCCAATGTATCATTGCAGTAGACATTCTGGACCCGAGAACAGATCATTTGATACGAGAACTTCAGAAAGTCAGTTTCAGAACTCTGCGTCGGTCGGAATTCCAGACAACTATCTCCAAATTGAAACCCTTCATAAGCATAAGAAACTGTCGTCGCTCCTTTTGGGATAATTGTCTCCACATCGATGTCGATTTTTTCAAAGAAAGATCTAATTAGTTTCCGTTCTTCCGTGGGTCTCTGCACAGTTTCTGAAGGGTTTTGATGACAAGTAAATGCGAGAAATTGTGTTTTTTGGAAGGTCCAGGGACCGGAATCAGTTATTTGAAGAGAGGGTACTGTAGTCTTTGGACCTTTAAGAGCTTGACGATCATTGTTGATTTTCTGATTGTAAGAAGAGTTGGAGCAGAGTTCCTGAAAGTTGTCGTCTTCATGATACACATTCCTGACCATTACTAACCTTTAAAATAGCCAAAAACACACAAAAAACACAGAAAACACCGAGAGCAGCAAACCAGTATCCGGCAGCGAGAGGTGGAAGAACCATTTACAAAGAGAAGTATTGATCAAAGAGAGAGAAACGAGTGAAAAGAACTTTGAAACAACAACTTCGGCGAGTCTCCACATCATTTTCAGGTGGGCGGGGACACTTTTCACCTGCCAATTATGTGGTTTGAAACACGCAAAGTGCTCGGGGAGTTGGGGAAGAAAATGAGGTACTTGTTGTTTCTATGGAGATTATAGAAATTGTTCGGAAAATATTGATGCTGAACCCGAAAAGCTTAAAAACATTTTACGTGATCATTTCCTTATCACTTTTTCCGTGAACTTTCTCTTTTCTAATCAATAAGATAAAAAAGTAAACCAGGGCAATCTTGATAAGAAATCGATATAAAAGGGGACGAACCGGGGGGTTCCGGCTTATTGCGAATCAACGTGCCCTCCGGATCGATCTTTGGCGACAAACCCGAGATCAGCAGTGAGAATCGAACGACGAGCCGAGCAGAGAGACCACGACGAGGACGATGAGAAGAAACATTGCGCTCCTCGCGATTTTGATGATGGCTGGTGGAGGTGAGTTATCGGATCTTTGATAGGAAACAGATGAATCGTGGCACCGGACACCGGCATCGTGGCACAATGAAGATTTCTTTCAGCCATGGCCTTCGCCGGATCTGGCGCGGCCCCCACTAATGTTCCAAGCTTCCAAGCCAACGCCATCGTAAGTCTTTTGGATGCATTTATTTTTCAATTTGAGTAATAATTCCAGTCAGATTTGGTTTTTCCTCCCGCTGCTCCTAGCGATAAGTTCGTTGTCATGGTTGGTAATCTCTTCCCAACTTCTATTCCTCATTTGATTGCAGCCCGGAAACAACTCGTTCAGTAAAATGGTGACGAACAACCAAGTGGCCTACTTCTTGCATCCGGTGCAAACGAAATCGAACCACTTAATGTACGACCCGTGGACCATTGGACAAGTGCTCGGATACATCTACGAGCTCGCCGAGTTTGGACCAGCCGGACCGCCCGGCGGATGGACTATTCAGTACTATGGAAACCAGCCACCGATCAGATGGAAGCGTGGCACGGAGAAGGTGCGTCGTGGAACTCTCGTGTTCACTAAGAAGCACGTCGAGAAGCCGGTCCTTTCGGAGGAGGAGAAGTACTGGGACGGCGTGCTCGACAATGTCTGGGACGACGACTTGATCTAGACAACTCTACCGTACTCTTTCCCTTTTTTGCACTGACTTCTGAGAATAAATGATTAGATTTTGTGTGTTGTTCTGATGTTTTTTTTCTTCTGAAAGTTTATTGAAGAGAAAGATCAAGCGCAGAACAGTTGTTGATTGGCCAGACCAAGAACTTGAGTCGATCGTTTGCAAACACAGCAGATGCTATTCGTCCATCTTCTCGTTTTATCTCTTTGACACTTTCACGAGTAGAATACCTGAAAATTTGTAATTATAATTCATCAACGGAATAGATCTCACTCTAGTTTGAAGGGTCGCAAAGCCGCATCGATTTCTACCGTTTCGATTCCTTCCAGAACATTTCCGTCTTCGGTGTAATGTTCGATATTGAATGTTTCAAGATTTTCCAGACCGCCCGATGCCCACTTTTTCAATACCGTGTTCTTATCCCTGAGACTCATATATCCATCAGCAGACAAACACGATGTGGTCATGTTCAAAATGGAATCCAATGAAAGCCACTCCAGATCCTCCAGAATCAGCGTATGATGTTTCAATGGCTTACGATACTTTCCTTCGACAGAAGAAGCACACATTTCAAAGTGTTTCACGGTCAGTTGGTCCATTAGGAAGTCAACATCGTTTTTGGGGATTCTGTCGAAAGTGTCGTATCTGTTCCAAATGTACAAAGTTTCGAAAGTCCGAATGTATTCGAATATTGGGTTGGTTTGAACTGCGAAAGACTGATCCATGGAAAGAGTGAATTTGGTGACTGGAAACAGTTCTAGAATAGTTGAGAAAAAGTGATTGTATTTTCGATCATCAAGCCAGTTCAAGGCACACAAAACGGTTTTCCCATTCCGGATGTACAATCGTTCGTGATTCTTACTCAAGTCCCAGTAGAAATTGTCTACTTGGAAGGTTTTAGAAACCTGTACCAATGTTTTGGATCGGGTCGACAAGGTAGAGAGTTTCACTCTGAAAAACCCGAATTTCAGTTCTGACTTTCATTTACTGTGAACTTACACATCAAGTAAATCAAGGTTCTTCAGAATTTCTTGTTGAGGGAGGAATGGGAAACGGAGGAACGGGAGGGTAGACATGTTGGTTGAAGAGAATAGACTGGAATGAGGAGACAACGGGGTCACTGCCACGTTGCACAGCAGGTGAGGGTAATTAGGTTCTGTTAGCACCATTCATAAGAACACACAGATGAACACAAAACACGTCAATACCAATTGATCAGAAAATACTTGACAACATCATGTTTATTCAGAAGCAACCAAAAGGCATCAGTTAATTCTCCTTGGGCCAAACCAACATCTGGAATCGATCACTTGCAAGAACCACCGTAGCCATTCTGCCTTCTGCTCCTTCGATATCGTGGATCTCCTTCACAAAATGTTCTCTGAAACGTATGAAAATGAAGATTTGATGGTGATCACACCCAGTCTTACTCCTCTAAATTGTAAGGTCTAGTTTTCGGATCGATTTCCACAGTTTCGATGTCTTCCATCGCATCTCCATCTTCCGTGTAATGACTGCATCGTAGTTCTTCCAGTTTTTGAAGACCCCCTTCTTGCCATTTTCTCACTATTCTGTTGAGATCCATGTGATCAATCCGGTCTTCGATATTTATAAAAGTGGAAGTCGAGTTCAAGATGGCATCGATGGACATCCACTCCATGCTCTCCAGAATGAGAGTATCGTGCTTCAAAGGCTTTGTGTAAAGCCCCGCCACATTCGAAGCACACATTTGAAACTTTCCGACAGTCAACTTGTCCATGAGGAACTCCATAGACTTTTCAGGAATGTAATCGAATGAATCCACCTGATTCGAGATATAGATTTCCTTGAAAGTCCGGGTGTATTTGAAAACCGGGTTGGTCTTGAGGGCGAATGATTGGTCCATATACAACTCGAACTTGGAGATTTTGAACAGATTCAGTACAGTTCTGAAGTACTTCTTATAATCTCGGCTATGTATACTCCACTGCGCAATGTTTGTTTTGCCTCTCTTGATGTAAACTTCTTCAGAGCTGTGAATATTCAGACTCCAATAACAGTTGTTCACTTTGATAGGTTTCGTCACCTCTATCAGTTTCTTGGAACGGGTTGAGACAGTGGAGAACTTCACTCTGAAAAAGCAATAACATTGTTAACCGGGGATATTTTAACTTACACATCAAGGAAATCGAGGTTTTTCAAGATTTCTTGTTGAGGTAGAAACGGGATAGAGAAGAACGGGAGGGTAGACATTCTGGGTGAGGGGAATGAGACGGAGATAGGATAGATTGACAGAGAGACAAACGAGCTCTCGTCTGGGAAACAATTGGACTGGGTGTTGTCTTGACGCGCACGCTCACCGTCACCTTCTATCTGCCACGTCATCTCCTCAACACCCGTTCCCTCTCCTTCACTCATCTCACGCACTCAACATCACTCAACACGATGTCGTCTCTCCCGTTCCTCCGTCTTCATGAGCATTTTGAATGAACAACAAACATAAAAGTGTCATTGTCAGTGATTGATAATGTTGCTGTTCGACCATCTTGAACTCTTCTGACTTGAAAGGGTGGTTTCAAAAGATTGCTGAATTGATATTATTAGTGTTGGTCACTGCTGTCTTCTGCAAAACTCACTTAGAAAAGTCCTTCATCACTCTCTCCAGAAAGTCATTCAAAAATCCATTGCGCACGCAAATTTTCAACATCCCCAAGTTTTGAAGACATTCATGAACCATCCACTTTTGGATTAGTTTTGAAATGACTTCAACTGGCGGGTTATCGCTGTTCTCCACAGTCAAAATAGAGCATTTCACATCTTTGAACATTTCCGGTTTCCATAAATGAATGCTCAGCACCCGGTTCTTGAAACATATTTCCCTGGCTGCAATTTTGACCAGAAGTTCGAATCCTACAAGATCTACGCTGGATCCTCGCAGAATCGTAACTTTCTGAAGCTTAGGTGTGGGTTTCCAAACATCGGAACGGCACAATTTCAGGGCATTTTCCAAGGAAATTTCCACTTCTTGTAGTAAGAAAGTATTAAGACACAGTTTCAGCATCTGGAAGCGGACTTCCTCAACTTGTGACTTCTTCTCTCCCGACAAAAAGACCCATTGATTCTCCTCATAAACTTTCACAGGCTGTTCAAGGAAATGAAATTGGAGAATCGCATGCGGACGGAAAAGGTTCTCTGACAATTCCACATCTATTTTTCTGTAAAACAGAAAAGTCATCTGCTTTTCCGAGCTATCAGAATCCCTCCAACACATTTTGAAACCAGCAGTAGTATACTTTCTTAGAACACGTATTCTGATTCGCAATAACTTGATAAGTTGTTGAGATTTAGAAGAGCATGTGGCTAGTTTCAATCTGAAACCAGAAATTGATTGTAAACAGATGATAATCTTGATTAGGCTTACATGTCACTGATTGTCAAGTTGCGGAGAATGATAGTTTGTGGAAGACGGGGTAGATGAGAGAACGGGAAGGTTTTGAGCATGTTCCTCGAAGGATGGTACTAATGAATGAAAGAACAGAAAGGATCAGATGACATGTAGTAGGAGACAAAAGAAAACAACCACTGACATCTGTGACGTGGTAATGGACTCTTCATTTCTAACACTGCTCACCTGGCAAACGAGGCTGACCTTGTGCTCTCTCTGCGTCTTTTCCTGCCACGTCATAATGGATCGTTAGCAGGTGCGGAGACAAAGAAGACCTGGAAACCTGGTGAGACGATTGCCACGACATCTTCTCTTCTTAGTCTCCCACCACCAACCCTCGTCAAATCCCTTATTCTTGTATCGCCCTATTCAAATCATGCCCGACTCGTTCCCGTTCCTGCATCTGCCTTTCGTTTCACAACGTCTTGTTTTTGGAACCATGCCAGTGATTGATATGTGAGTTTCTGGTCTGTTAAAAAAGCTATTGTCATGATTTCAGTCTCCAATTTTCCTCATGTTCTGCGAGAACCGAGAGACTCGTAAAATCACTGAGAATCCCGATGAAGAGTATCCAGTTCCACGATTGTTCAACCGAATCTGCTGAAAACTATTTCAGGATTTTTTCTAACAATAAAATCAATGGATCAGAAGATTTTGTCCGGATCTTTGTGATGGACGAGGGAACATTACGGAAAACATTTGTAAAAACGCGTTCTCCTGTCATCTGGCTCTGTAGGAATGTGCAGGCTTCTTACTTCACTGTTCGTATTAACACATGGTGGATATCGAACCATCATCGATTGGCAGTTTCTACCAAAGCTCGTGAAGTGAAGATTGTCATGACGAAATTGATGAAACATTTCGCCGGGTTGTTTCTTTACGAAGACGTCCGGCTCATAACTATACCTAAATGGCTCTTCTTCAGAAAAACTTGGATGTGGTTTTCTAACATAAAGAAAGTGAACATTCTAAGTGACAAGAAAGAGTTAACGGAGTATCAGATGAAGGTTATTTTGGGAGACCTCAACACCAGAGACTTGGTCATTGACTGTCCAGTTGTTCCTGAGTTCCGTTATGACCCGACAAAGATTATCCAGTTCAACCATCTTTTTCTGAACAACCCACTTTGGCTGACAATGCAAAACTTTTCCTCAATGGACTGTGCTCATTTGAGCATTTCCTACAATGAAGCCCCAAAGTTTCCGCTTGTCAGCGAGCTGATTTGGAGATGGACTCGATCAGAACTTCTGGAGAACTTGCAGGTGTTGAGCGTGAGAACAGAGCAGCCATTTCCGAATGACTATCTGGAGAATGTATTTCGACTAGTGTGAGTTGTAAGAAGTGCACAGGCAATTAAGAAGAACTTGTTTTAGACACTTCTACCTGAATCCGAATGACGTGCTGGGTATCAGAAGAAGCAAGGATGGTCGTCAGGCAACTGCAACTTGCTCCCGAAAGCTTTTCACGTTTGTTGTCAATTGATATTGATATCTTGTTTGTCCTCTTCGTGTTAATTTTTATAATTGAATGTTTTTTTTTACTTTTTTGAATACATAAATCTTGAATTTTTGAAACTTTATTCAGTACAACCGCAAAGAAAATGTCTCAAAATATCCCCCGAAGAAACACAGAAGGTTTACTTTTCGATCCCAGAGCTGATCGCTTAGTTATCAGTCCTCAATTCAAATTTGAACTTGTTTCCATCCGCCTCCACCGACGCCCAACGACCATCCGATCTTTGAATGTCCCATCCGACTCTGTTGGGTCTGAAACAACACTGATAGAATAATTGAGGATGGGTTAACACTTACTGAAACCTTTCACGCACAGGCGGCGGACTTACAACCTTGTCGATCCCTTCAAACATCGTTTTCTTGTACTCGTCATCCATGGCTGTCTGGCAACTCCAAGTTAGAGACTCGAGATTAAAATATCTTTCGAAATTCTTCCATTTCTTTAAAAACAAGTTGACATCTTCTGCGAATGGTGTCCTGATATTGTTTACTGACACCGTTTTACAGTGATTCTCCATTGAGGAAATTGATATGAAACCAAGCCAAGGCGAATTGGAAAAGTGTACTCTCTCATACCGAAGGGGCCATTGATACTCGTACATCGAGTCTGCGACCACTTCATCGTAAGCTGGAGATTCTTCCAAGTCGAATTCTTTCGCATGAACATTTCCAAGGAGGTACTCCACTTCAAAAGGTTTCACATAGCCTTCTCTGTGGAAAGAAACCTTGTGAAATGGTTTTTGATTCGGGAGGACATCATGGAGCATGCAGTCAACAAAGTGTGGAACTGGCATTCGCACGTCGACATTCTGGGCTCGAAAGGTCTTCGAGAACAGGAACTTGCTCAATCTGCGAACTGCCGTCTTATCATCTCCAATTTCTCCGATCCAGTCTTCGGAAGCATCTGAACAGCAGTAGAAAGTGAGAGGAGCTTCATTGTTCCCAGTGGATATCACAATCTTCTTTGTATCTGCACATCTCTCCCGATAACTCGAATAACACCAATGCCTTGATCTCTGTCGACGTCTGATTGGGTAGTCCGAATCAGGGTCATACGGAGCATCCGGGAAACTTGTGTATAAACGAAAAGTAACTCTCTGACTTGAGCTTTCGTCCATCGGGATAATGGAGATAAAAGTGTAGTGTGGTCCGCCTGTGATACTTCCATTGATTTGCACGCGAGCCAGTTTGACTATCATTTGTGCTTTTAAAGATAAGACAGCCAGATTCAATCTGAAATAACAGCAATGAGACACGGAGAAAAACAAGAAAACTTACAGTTCCCGCAAAGCGAGGTTCTTCAAGACGTTGGTTCGGGGAATTTCGGGAAGTGAAAGAATCGCGAAACCGACCATTGTTAGTGAGAAAAAGAGGGATGGAATGGGGAAGAGATGGTACACACGGCAAAGAACCTGTTGGACTGCAATCGATGCAGACGTTGCTATAAACAGATGTATTGACCAGTGCCCGTTGCCATGGAGAATAATCCGAGAGGAGTCCACAACGCTCGCAATGGAGCGCATTTGTTCACTGAACACAGCAATGTAGCTGACATGTCAGCTACATTGACAGCTGGATGACCTCATCACGAAATGGTTGAGTGTTCTATTCATCTTCTTCAACCCAGGTGCTTCAATTTCGAGATATTGAGCAAGACGAATAGTCGTATAGTTAAGTACACGTGGAATTGCATAAATTACAACATCCCGCGCATCCATTAAGTGCTTGTTGCCTAGAAACAAAATGCAATAAAGATTTATGGAGCATCTTCGAACGGCCTTTCTTGTCTCCTGGCTTCGTTGTTCATTCTCGGAAATGCAGGCAAGCCAGCTGGTGAGCCTGCTTTGTTGGTCCTCTGGTGAGGATCGCATTCCTGATTTTTCTGAATGTAATAGCTCCTTATTTTGATTTTGTCTTTGTCTTTGGCTTTGGCATATGAACAGAATGGTTCATTAGAAGATAGAATAAGTGAGTTCAGCAATGGAGTGCACGTAAATGTGTCTCTTTGACAGAAAATGGTGGGTTTTCGAGTATCAAGAATTGTTGAGATGATTGGGAAGGAAACAGTTTTCGAATGGCAAAAACAGCCCTACAACTTTTTGTGAATGTAGAGGATGGTGAAATTCCAAAAGAGTTGAATGGATCATCTTCGTGTCAATGAACTGTATTTAAAAACTGTACTACCGTTCTCCTCAAATGGGACATTAGAATAAAAACCCAGACGGTAAGCCAACTTTAGTTGACTATTTTCCTCTATCAAATTCAGGATAAAAAGTGTTTACTCTTCCGCAAAGAAGCAGAAGCCCAAGCCGGCACGACGATTCAGCCATTCTAGCAAGAATACTTCGGACATTAACGGATCAATTGGGTACCCCAATTGCACAACGATATTTTCTTATCCTGCAAAATGGTTGACCGCTGTGATGTCTTGTGATGCAATCTTTCAAAACTTTCAGGATCTTCAAAGAATGAGAAAAGTAGCCGTGTAAAGCAATATTGGTAGATAACTGGAAAGTGGTGAGTTCATTAGTCTTTGTGTATCATTAGTTATCAGATTCCCTATTTTCAGAAACTGCAGCTAAGTACATATCGACAAATATAAAACTAATGGTTGTTGTTTGATTGATAAAAATATTTTGAACAGAATAGATAACGTGATGACGAATCCAAAGCACCCATCCCCCCGAAAACAAAATTCTCGAAAAGTTAGCTTTATTCTCTCAAACACAGTACACAAAAAGGTCTTCTCAACGGTTCGACGGCTCGTAGGATCCAGAGAACACAGCAGAGAACGAGGCTTCGGAAGATCCAGAAGTGGAAGCCTGCGAGGCGTTTCCCGAGTTGGAAATCATCTCGTAGAAGTTCTGAAAACAATTTATCAGTTGAACCAAAGAAGTGAAAAAAAAGCAACCTTGTTGGCAGCGGCGTTGCGGAAAACACGCAGATCTTGAGCCAACTTCTTCGCCTCCTCCATCAACTGCGGATTCCCGGATTGCATGCCGTAGAGGCCTTCGATGGCTCCACGGAACGCATTCTCAATCTGAAACAAACAACTATTTCTTAACTTTTATAGCTCTAACAATAGATCCCTCTGATCACAATACTAACCGTCTGCTCATCAGCCGGCTTCCCTCCGAGCACCTCCTGCTCCTTCTGTTCGGTACGTTCGACCATTTCGCTGACTTGATCGATCAGACCCTGCATATCCACGTCTTTCTTGTAGTCGTGGTGGATCTTGTTGAACTCGATCACCGATTCCTCCAACACATTCACCTTCTTCTCCAAAGTCTGCACATCTTTGACCATCAGCACCGAGGAAAGCTGGAAGGATGATTGGTTCTTCGCAGGAAACCACGACTTTGCTACTCACTGCCTGATCCGCAAACACTTTGGTCATTTCCATCTTGTTATTCAGAAATTTGGAAGTCTTCTTGCTCCCGAGATCCAGTTTCTTATCAAACTCAGTCATCAGACTGCGCATCTGAACATTTCCTCCAGGTTTGAATAGAGTACACTTGCCTACCTGTTCACAGTCCTCACGAAGCGAGAGATGCATGTCACGGAGTTCCAGAGAGGTCTGACAACGAGAGACATCCGCATTCTTGAGTGCACCAATCGCCTCGTCGGTGGCAGTCAGACCACGTTCGATCAAGTCGAATCTCTCTTTCTGAATGAACAAAGTTTCGGGTGCTTCACGGCCGCGTGTTGGTTACCTGCTCGACTTGCATCTTTGATTTCCTTCAAGTTTTCCTCCAGTTGATGACGTTACACTAATGAATAACCGTTTTTGATTACAAAAAATTATTCCATGGACAACAAAAAACGAACACGTAAGCGCGTGAAATCTCTTTTTTGCTCTTCTTCGCGTCTCCAATACTCCTCTCGTTATTCTTTGGTTCTCGTCATTACTATTTAGCAAAAAACGCCGGGAAATGTCGAAAGAAAACGGAAACACCGAGGAACTTGTGTTTAAAAACGGAGAAACGTAAGCACCTTCGTCTCATTCGTTACCATCTCTGAACTCGAATTTCAGGATCAATGAGTACAAATTGGTCCAGAAAATAGACGAAGGAGGGTTCGGTCAAGTGTGGAAATGCACCAAGGACAACATCACGTTCTGCGCAATCAAATTGGAGTCGAACAGTCAGGATGGAGGATCGGCAATCAAGTTGGAGGTGGGTAAACGACGAATATCTCGAGAATTGAAAGAACGTTCAGATGAACGTGCTGAAACAACTATCGGGTGAATCTGTGTTTCCCCAAATCCTCGCCGGTGGCCGCAAACAGAGATTCCATTATTTGGTGCTGGAACTGCTCGGAGACAATCTGAAAATGCTCAAGGCCCGCAGTCCAAACCCAGAAGTCTTGTCTGACGGAACATGGTCTCGCATTGGGATTCAGTGCTTGTATGCGTAAGTGGGATGCTTGAATCCACGTTCTCAATTCTTCTTTTCAGTCTGAAAGTGATGCATACCAAAGCATTCGTGCATCGTGACATCAAGCCTAGCAATTTCGCAATTGGAGTCAACACGGCCAACGAGATTCGCAGCCGTCGGATTTTGTTGTTCG
This sequence comes from Caenorhabditis panamensis, assembly GCA_900883565.2. Lineage (NCBI taxonomy): Eukaryota > Metazoa > Nematoda > Chromadorea > Rhabditida > Rhabditidae > Caenorhabditis > Caenorhabditis panamensis. The sequence continues at coordinate 918,008 of LR537889.1, forward strand.
ACTTTGGATTGGCACGAAAGTAAGCATCCGTTCTTAAGCAGAACCACAGTATCATGTTCAGATTTGTGATTGAGACACAGATCCAACCAGTTCCAAAAGTCACATCGAAAGTCAACTTGACCCGTGGAAAGACCGTAGCACCGACCGCCAAAGGAGCAGGACATACTTCGAAGAAGTCTCAAGGATCTCCGAATACGCAACAAAATCGGGTATCGCGCCAATTTAATCTCATACAACTTCTGTTTCCAGCAAGTCGCGGGAATCACCAACCGTCTCAAGGCACCGAACAGCGGCAGAAGGAAGACAGATGCGACTGTGGACGATCATGAGAAAGAGAAGGAGAAGGGACCGACGAAATTGGAAGTGTTCCGCAGAGCACGACCGCACACCGACTTCCGCGGAACTCATCAGTACGCCTCTCCAAATGCACATGCACAGATTGAGCTGGTTAGTGAAACCCTTTTTTCCTTCTAGTTCACGGAAGAGTTCAGGGCCGCCACGACGACATCTGGTCACTAATGTACATGATTGCCGAGATGTTCCTCGAACTTCCGTGGACCAACAACGAAGATTTCCCAGTGGAAGTTCTCAAGGGACAGTCGACTATTCTCACATTGTTCACTGATGGTCAGTCATTGGGTCCCACAACGAATACATTGACTTCTTCAGAAAAGACACCAACTCGTTTGACTCCGGATATGACTTCAAAGCTAAGTCAGATTGACAAGATGCTCAAGGGATGCAACTATTACTCGCACCCCGACTACGACTTGGTCTACGAGTTGTTCAAGTCGGTTATGGTGAAATCGGGCGTTTCGTGGAGCACTCCGTATGACTGGGAGACTGGAAAGGACGAGTTGTCGAAGGCGGCGAAGAAGACCAAAGGAGATGCGATTTGGGAGAAACCGGGCAACTTCTTCAAAGAGAACAGATGGTCTCATCTCAACCAGAATACTTCGTCGGTGACAACTGCCAAGGAGACGGCCGCTTTGGACAAGAACTTCCAGAAATCGCTGAAACCCAAGACTTCCAGAGATATACCGAAGAACAAACGTTCGGGGTGCAGCAGGGAGGACTCGGCGGTAGTGAGAAAATATGGGATTTGGAGAGAGTGTGGTTGTTTTCAGAATGAAGAGGACAATACTCCGGAGACACCTGCGGGACAATCGAAGAAAGACAGTCAGACGCCCGAGTCGAAGAAGAGTGGCGAGCAGGGAAAGCGTTGAGGAGACGAGGATTGGATGTGCACTAGAACTACTTGGTCTTTTGAAACTCAAATTATGAATGTGGATGGATAAAAGTTTCATTGATGTTTTATTAGTTCTTCAAAGTCTCCTTGACAAGTTTTGGGCTCCATGAAAAGAAGTTGAAGTTGTCTTTGTCCCATGAAACATTTGCTCGCTTTTGTCCATCGTCTTGGGCTATCTCCCAGCCGCCCACCACAGTGTGATAGCTTCCATTGGGGAGTCTAAAATTTTTATTCAACGCTTTGAACCATATGCTCTTAACTTACAGAAACTCTCGTTTCTTTGAAACCATTTCAGTAAGCTTGATTCCTTTGAACACTTTCTCCATTGATACAACATCATTCTTTCCAGTTGCCGTTAGTGTTTCGAGATTTCCCATTCTCCCCGATTTCCAGCCATTTAGAAACGTGTTCAATTCCGAAGAATCAAATAAAAATCCTTCAAGTGTGATTTTTTCGCTCTTCGAGTTCATGATAGCATCAACATGAAGCCAAGTGGCATCGTTAATGCAAACAGAACGGTTTTTCAATCCATTGGCACACTTGAAATTTGACGGGTTCACCTCGATACTCAAATCCAAGTCATCAGCTTCCACATCGTTAAGAATGAAGTTCAAGTCTTTCGGAGACAAGATGGTTGAACTGGGATAACCGGACAGTTGAAGACGACGGAGTTTCCTGGTAACTGGATTCTTCCAGATGAACGAAGTCATCGGATGATGCAGAGATCCCAGTGATACATCAATCGTATCAACTTGGAAAAGGTCCAGAAGGTAATCAGCGATGATCTCTTCGTCTTTTGGGGACGATTCATTGAAGAACCAGAAGCATTGATTAGGAGTGTCACTGATGGCAATCTCCACTCCATTCAGGTTACCAGCAAACTCAATGAAGACAACTGTAGAGTTTCCGTAAGCGAGATGGATGGTGTCTCGTTCATTCTCGTTTTCCAAATTGAAACGAATAGACGGACTTATGTCAGCACTTTTCACAAGTTCTCGGGTTTTCGAGGAACAAAATGAGAGTTTCAGTCTGAAAACGGACAAGTTTCAGACAATGAAAAGTTTGGAAGATAAACTTACATATCAGACACTCTCAATTGTTTCAAAATCAAGGTCTTGGGACGCTCGGGAAGACGGTGCAACCAGTGAGAAACCATTTCTGGAAGGGAATGAAATGGAAGTTTTGATTGTCTGGGTTTGGAGATGAAAAAGAGAAAGAGAGAGTGATAGTGACGAAACATTTCCTCATTGTTTACTTTCCTCGTCATGTCAAAAACGATTCGATTTACACATGGCAATGGACGCATGGAAAACCTTCGATGACTTCATTCATTTTCAACTAACAATAGAAAACATAAACTACATTATCTCATATCCTGCGGAATAAACCTTCCAACTCCTCCTCACTGTCACTTCCGTGTCCCTCTTCTTTCTTGACAACCGTCACAAGTCTATCCGGGTTGTATGCATAGAATCGGAACGAAGAGTGCCATTCCTGTCTGTCGAAAATGATGACTCCCCGTTTCTGCTGATCATTTCGAACTATTTCGAGACCATTCTCGATGACGTATTGTCCATCGGAAAAGGAGCAACTGAAATGAATCAACATGCTAGAATGTTTCATTCCTTTTCCCTCACCTCAACACTTTTTCCTTGACTTCCGGATCCCATTCGGTGTACTCAATGTCTGCCATCACCTTCTTCTCGTACTTTGAATTCAATGGTTGATCGTGCCACATTGTATTGAACACTTCCAAGTTATCCATCTTTCCCTCCATCCAACTCTTCAGGAAAGTATTCAATTCAATTGCCAGAGGACGGAAGTGTCGGAAATTCAAGTCGACACTGGTCGAGTTCAAAATGGAGTTGAAATCCAGAAAGTAAGGGTTCTCGATGGTGAATCGTGGGTGTCTCAGGCCATTTGAATACTTGAAGTTGGTCTGATCCTCTTTCAAAATCAGATGGAGATACTCTGACTCCACATCTTCCAGAATAAACTTCACTTCTTCCATTGTCACTGCATCCCTTGTCATCGTGAGGTTGATCACCATAACTCTGTACCTCTTACTGTATTTCCACACAAAACATGCAAGTGGGTCACGGACCTCCAGAGAAACATCGAATATCGGTACTCTGAACATCTCCAGCAAGTTCTTTGACACAACTTCCAACGTGTCCTTGTTGATCTTGAGAAACCATTGGGACATTGGTTCAACGAGATCTTTACTATCATAAACTTGACATTTCTCTCCAGCAAAGTCAACTTTCATGAGATTGTTCGGGAGTTCAAAGTCGGCTTCCTTGAAACTGACATACTCCTTCGAATCGTTCCGTTCAGTGACAATGTTACTCTGATAGTCATCTGCAACTCTCCATTGTATGTTGTCCAGGAAGACACTGGCGGATTGAACAACTGCTTTCGTTTCGGGAGAGACTGTCGAGAGTTTCAGACTGCAACTTTGCAACTCAATCAGAAAAGGCGCGTCAAAACTCACATGTCTGTGAGTCCCAGCTGATTGATAATAATGCTTTGTGGGAGCTCTGGGAGCCTAAGGAACCACTTGGAAGGCATTATTCAATTGATGAAAACCGAGAATGAAAGTCCCACAGAGAATAATATAAAGAGACGCAGACTTCCAAAGGTAATCGATCACTGACACTCGGAAAAAGTGACGTAGGGAAAGGGTGATAGGAGAAAATGACTGCAAACATAAACTAGGTGCGTGTGTTGATAAGCGCCTTTGAAGGACTGATAACTGTGCATTGTTGAGTATATTTGGGAGATGGCATTGAGTAATGGTACAGAAGATCAGTCAAAGTTTTTATTCACTAACATAAGCAATGATAAAAAACAGAAAATGTGTCTTGTTGTTTGATTTGTGCTCCTGGGAAAATACATGGGAAGATGTGTGAGAGAGTGGACTGGTCACCAGATGACAGAGAACAAAAGAGTGGTAATGGAAGGTGTCTTCGAGAGTGGACTCGTTAGAGAATCGATGCCTATCCTTGCGTATTTCCTATTGGATGTCTCGATGACGTGACCATCTAATCTCTCTTCATCCAGCAAGACAGACTTAGCAGTCATAGTCCTTCCAACAGTTCTACTTGCATTACCTTGTCATTTTACCATGACCAAATTTCCTTTTCCTGGTCTTCCGTGGATCCCCCAAGAGTTGATAATTCGGCAAATGAAACCAGGCGACGTGTGAGTTTATGGTTGTCAGAACAATAGGATCAAAAACTTTTCAGGATTTCTTTCGGTCAAACATCAACTCGAATCAAACGTATGGTGCAAGGTTGTCATCTTCGCATAAGAGAGAGTGTCTGGACATTCACCAAAAAGTTCATAGCCATTGATTTGTTCTTTCCCCGAGAGAACCCCAATCCATTCACAATAAAACTTCAAAACTGCACTGAACCCGAATGGAAGGATATGGTACTGGAGCACTTGAGAAACATGGAACCGATTGGTTGGCAAGCTGCCATGATCCTGGATAACTTGCAAGTTCCTGTTCATAACCACCGGATGATCATTTATCAGTGTCATGGAATCACTTATATCAGTCGGCAAACCGACGACCGCTGGGACTTTTATATCCGAGACTTGGAACTGCAAGTTGGAGGATTTGGACTGGTCTCCCAGAGCTTGTGGGATCTGTTTAGAGTGGAAAAAGTCAGTGTCACGTCGATGGGATCGGAGAGATGGTTATACACGAGAAACCTTCTACAATCGGTGACCTATTTTGAGAAATTCCACTTTGTTGTGGATACAGTCGAACGACAATTAACAAACACAGAAATTCAGTTTCTGTTGAGTAATGTGAATGCCGAGAAGTTTGAGATGAACTGTAGATTTGACACCAAGTTCAGTTACTCCGAACCACTGCATCAACGTAACTTTGTTGTTGATTACGGTCATTGGCTGCAGCTGCACAACTTTCTGGAAATGTCTTGTCAACATTTCTCCTGTGAAGAACACAACTTCTCGTCGAAGGAATTGAATGAGTTGTTGATTGAGTGGGTGTCCAGTAACTCGCTGGGCAGCTTGGAAACATTCCATATTCGGAAGTCGTGGGTCATCAATAGAGATCAACTGTTCGATGGGATCGAGGTGACATCGTGGAATCAGGATCTTCGTCCGAGATTTTATAAGGATATCGATTGCTCAACTGGAGAGGATATCAGAAGTATCGATGGTCGCTTGGCGACAGTGAAGATAGAGACAAAGTCGTTCTTTTTTGTTGCTTGGAACCCAGAACCGTATTCACCGGAATGAATCAATAAATTTTTGTGCAGTCTCATTTGCTGTTTCTTGAGTATTCTTCTCATAGTCATCTCTGACGTGGTTAGTCTTCCATTTTCCCTTCTGTCTCCCACTTCTCTCCTTACCATTCCACCATCTCTCCCTGCACACCGTCCTCTCATTGTCTACACTCCCCTTCTCCTCATTGCACGTTGTCCCACCAACCACCAATGCCCTTGCATTTTTTTCCTTCCCCATCTGAGTCTCTTCGTTGACCCCTCATCCCTCACTGTGTGAACACCATTCAGTTGCGTCGGTCGACACATCTACCACTTTTCCTTTGCACCCCTTACCTTCATCTCCTTCTTTCTCTTTCATTTTTCTTCCGTTCGTTCCCACTGTTCTCTTTTCAGAGCCCTCCTTGAGAAATGCCTCGTGTCTCGAAACTGTCTCGTCGTCGTCCTGCTCCTCCTTCAGAGAAGAAGAAGAACCCATTCCCGTTTCTCAAAACTCCTTCCCTCGCCCAAGATGTCATTCTGAAGAACATGGATTTGTTGGCTTTGTAAGTAATCGTACACTTCTCCAATTCTAACTAACTAAGAATCATTCAGACTGAAGTTCTCCAATCTGTCCATCCGATCCAAGAACATTCTGAAGACAGCAAAAGTTCATCTGCACGAAGTTGCATTCAAAACCGATGACGACGGGAATTCGTTGCTCATCACGCTTGTTGAAAATGGAGAGACACTCTGTTTTGGATGCCAGAAGAACTCCATTATGGCTAGAAAGGCCCGTGGTGATGAGCCGACATTGGAAGTCGCCGGGATGACGATGAAACGTCAGCTCAACGGCGAATATTGGAAGGCTGGATGTATGACAAACTCGCAGTTCGAGGACCTCGTCTCTTACTTCTTGGACACCTTCGTTGTGCTGAAAAGTGATTTGATAATAGAATCGCCGACTTCCACGGAGGATGACTTCGTGTGGCAAAACATGGACACGAACTGGAACCGTATCGTCATCAAGCTCCGTCGGCACGAACATTACAATGCTCCGCTGTTTCTTGACGATGCGAAGTTTATACTGGACAAAACAACAACTGATACATTGTGTCATCTGGATGTGAATGTCTGGCAGGACAAGGACAACAAGTTGATGTATACCGAAGGATTGAAAAACCATCCATTCCTCCGTATCTCCAATCCGGATTGGCTTTCCCTTGACGCAGTGCTCAATTCTGATTGCGTCAGTATCTGGCTGGACGGTTGGCACCCGACGGATGCGGTATTCCGACAAATTCTCGACACCTGGTTATCCGGAAAAGGTCTCAAGAACTTGCTCCATTTTAAAGTGGTTTTCGATTGGGGTGCGAGAGGATGTCCACGTGTAAAAAATACGATGCTGGAAGGGCTCGAACTGTTCGAATGGGATTCTGATGAAAGACCGCGGCACTTTAGGTGAGTTTGAAGGGAAACCAATTGAATGATAGTTTGTTGATTCAGATACAAATCGGCTAAACTGTGCTTGGAAGACCATTACGGCGAAACTTGCGGCGACATTGAGAAAGAGGATGGAACCTTGGCTTCGGTCATCCGAACCAGCGAGATCTTTGGATTCTGTGCGTGGACTCCGGAGACGATCGAAGAAAGCAAGAGAAGAGAAGATGAGGTCGATGAGCCGGATGGTGATAAGGATCCAGACGAAGATTCGTTTATGGAAGAGGAGGAGGAGGAAGAACAGGATGAGGAAGAGGAGGATGACTGTTGAAAGTTTGTTGAGCCTTAATGTGTTGAGACTGTTTGTTTTTGCTGCTGTTTGAGACTGAATAATCAATAAAACGTTTTGTTACAGTTACCGATAATGAGAATTTGAATTAGAAATGCCCGTCGTGGGCTATAAAAGCATCATGAAAAACTGAACCAAGACCATAAGGACCAATGGATCAGCAAACCTAAACCATGTGCTAAAATAGTTTGTCTCTTTGTCTCCCCTAAAGGAGACTGTTCAAAATTGAATTGTAACGACTCCAAATCGCTTTGTGTCGTGTTAAGCGGACGCACCTCAAATTGGGTAATTAAACCGACGATGTTAGAGTGTCGCAGGTCTTGTGTCTCCCCTGCAGCAGACACAACGCAGGATGGCGAGTCTTGACTCTCACGTAGTCTCCTCTGTGACGGTAGGCAAGTGTTAGGTTCCAGCGCTCATAGGTTTGCACTTTGATAAGTGGAACATCGCCCAAACCAGTTCAAAACGTGATCTTACCAATGAACAAACCATAAATCAAGTGAAAGGGGTATTGTTTTCGAAGAGGGAAGTTCTAATTCTGATTCCAGATTCCATAGAAGTTCTTTTGTTTGAAGTTCCTATATAACTTCATTGGTCTAACCATACTATCACACCTTCCTATCACATCATGAACTTTCAAACCCTCATCATTCTCCTTATCACTATTTTCTCTACAGTTCTGGCAATTGAGTACGGAGAGATCAAGTTGCAGTGAGTTATGAGTTCAAGCTTTTGTGAAAAGTATGATTTCTTCAGTCGGATTGTAAAGCGTCAATTCAACTTTGGACAATGGGGACGGAATATGGGACAGCGAGGAGAGAATTATGGAAGAGATTGGGGAAGACAGTGGTGATGAGGACGAATGAATAGTTAGAAGTACTGTGTTTCGAAATGAATGTTTTCTCCGATACTGTTGACTCATTTGAAGCAATTCGAATCTCTTATCACTTGTTTTATACCAAGACCGTTTCGTTCGCCGACTCCTTACGTGTGACTTATGAGTCATTACGTGACGTTATACATACACTCTCGAGACCTCTTGCATCCCGTCGTTTCCCGAGACACTCCTTCCCTGTCATACCACCACTGCTCGGTTGATTGTCTCTCACTGTCTCCCTCTCTTACCTTCCTTTCTCTCTCCATTACCTCCCTTTGCATATTTTTCATCAGCCTGTATCATTTTTGACTCTTTTCCTTGAAGTATGCCGTTGATTCGCACTAATCAGAAAAGGCCATTCCCAATTCAAAAGTTACCATTATTGGCTTTGGAGATCGTTGTTCAGAATTTGAATTTGGTGGAAATGTAAGTATTTTGCATAAAAATCTCTATCAAAATGCGGTATTTCGCAACGGAAACTATTGCTAATGGTAACTTAACCCTTTGCAGTGTCGACCTCTCCTCACTCTCCCAGAAAACGTGCAAACTGCTCTCCAGATGTCGTATGAAATTCAATGATTTCCGTGACTACCAACATGAATTCGAATGGAATCGGGAAAACTTCCAGCAGGAGTTCGCAGGAAACATTGTTGTCTATCAAATTCCCTTCACTTTTTACGAATTGACTGATGGATTTGAAGGGTTCCGAAAGGAAAAAAGCTCTGACAATTCCAAGAGAAATTGCCTGCTGACCGTCATCTATGGCGGACGCAAACTTGTAATTGATCCATCTCGAATCCACGTGGAACTTCTCGCAGTCTCTATGTGTGAAAGTTCTGTTAACCTAAAGAACGTTTTCAAGTCGGACTACATAACTCTGAAGATTAGTCATATGGACACATTTTCCTTAACCGGGCCCAGGAAATTGGATACTGTAGTAGTCCATGACACTTGCATAGCGGCCCCGGGAGGGATGGTATGGTTCATGAGCGAGATCAAAATGAGAAAACTTTGTGTCACTGGGATGTTCGACGACTTGAAATACTCGGGACCACTGACAGCTGAAAGAGTCTATTTGCATGATGCAAGCTGGCTCTTATTCAATGTGTACTTTCACATGGAATGCAGCACTATAAGTATCGAGAAGGAAAGTCTGAGAGCTGATCAGTTGAACATTATCATCAGTTACTGGATGACTGGAAAGCTGAACAAGTTGGAGAGATTCAGTATGGACATGGATGTAGACGGAGAAAGAGGAGAGATTCGGAAGAAGGTGCTGCTCATAGGGATAAGGACGAAGCCATGGGATGGAGAGAGGAGACCGAGGTTCTTCGGGTGAGTCGGGGAACTGATTATCGAGTGATCATTTATTCATTTGCAGAACGAAGGACTGCTTGGAAGCTGTGGACATCAGAAGATACGACGGGAAACTTGCCAGTGTCCTATTCGACTATGATGGTTTCAACTTTCTTGTTTGGCATCGGAAATACTTTTTGGATCACTGATTTATTTTTTCGCTTATTTTTCGCTTGTAAATAATAAACACAATAAAATATTGTATTGCAAGGGAATAAAGAAACAAAGACAAGAAAAAGATCAAGCCTTATCGATACTTTTCTATCTTAATTTTTTTCTTATTTACAACCATCACGATGCTCCTCTCCACATCTATCGGATCTCGACAGTCATTGCCCCAGTCCTCTCTCCATCAATGCGTCAGCAAACCTCTTCTCTCGTACTCTCCTCTCCCCGTTCTTCATCCCTACCATACCACACACGTAATATCTCCTCAGACCACACAGCCCTTCACGAGAATGTCTCATAACCTATCCTCTCATCGATTTGCACATACCACAAATTGTGGCAGTTGCGACGATACCCCACAACACTACATTTATCCCCATTCTCATTCTTCTTCATTCATTCTCTTCATCTCAAATGTCTTTTGCTCTGCTCAACCTTCCGTATGTTCCACGGAAACATATTCTCAAGTTTATGAGCTTCAGTGATTTGTAAGTTCCCTACAATGATCGCAATCTTCAATGTCAAAGTTTCCCAGAATCAAATTCGCGAAGATTTCGAAACGAATGAAGAGTGCTGTGAAGTCTCTCCGACACGGTTTCACCTTTTTTCGATTGTTCTTCTCTCCGGAAGGGCTCCTCCATCTAGCCTTCATTCCTTATGATAAGGCAGTTCTCACCTGTTTTGTACCCTCTCTTCCCGGTTCCCCTGAGCAAGAAATTCCTGGTGATAGCTTTCAAATCAACTACAAAGAACCCACTAGAGAGTCTCGACTGGAGGTTTTCGAGCAGTTTCTCACCGAATGTTTGGAGCTCTTCTTGGTAAAAAGTATCATTGTTACTTTTATAGAATCGTTTGATTATGAGAACTGTTTTGTGTGGAAGTTCGCAAGATACATTATCATTATGGATATCTGGCACATCCACAACAAGTCTCCGGAGATTTCTTCCAAAACCTTGCTTTTTGGATTGGAGAATCCTTTAGTAAAGGGACTCACAGTTCGTGGAAGAGTCGAGACAGGGTTCAAGTACTCCAAGGGACTCACCACCAATCTCGCGTGCCATAATGTCGCGAAATGGCTTAATTTCGAAGCAGTTCTCAACATGGAATGCAACTTTTTCCAGTTGGAAGTCACGGATCACTTCTCCAGTCAACAACTCAACACTTTCATCAAGAAATGGATCAGTGGAGATGGACTTCAGTTGCTGAAAAACTTCCAGATGAAGACAAGAAGAAGCAAGGAAAGAGAAGAAGTGAACGAGATGTTGTGTGAGGTGTTGGAGGGAGTGAGGACAGAGAAATGGGATGTGAAACTCCGCGACACACACTACAACGGATTGTGAGTCTTTACAGATTTTTGAGAGTTTGTCCATTGCAATGTTTTCAGATGCGAAAACTTCTCGAACGGTGCATATATCTGGAGAAACAATGGTCAACGAGCAGCAGTGTTCATCAGGAAAGGCTCCATTCAATTCTACACGAGACTTCCAAACCCCTCTTTTTCTCATTAAGTGTATGTTACCCAATAAACAGTTTCCCTCCTTCCACCGCCTATTCATTTCCTCAAAACAACACCTTCATTATCTACCTCACCGCGTCGAATGACAGTGAAGATGTATATAACAGAAAACTAGCAGGGGTTCTCCGGGGATTTGGGACATTCGCGTGGGAAGAACAGAATCGACCAGGCAGCTTCCAGAATGAGTGAGTTTCTTTGGAACATTAATTCAGTATTAACTTTGATTGCTTTCAGTGGTTTCACTGTACCATAAACTGGACTTCCGCAGAAGCGACGGAGCCATAGCGAGTTTGCAGCTCACCGAAATCGGCGTCGAGCTTGCCATTTGGCCCAGAGACTGATTTTCAAAGAAGTCATTCGATATTTTACAATCTGTTTTTCAAATAAACATGCAACGTAAAACCTGTCACAACTCAACGTTATCAATGAATTGTTTGCCCTAAACCCTTTCCTTTTTGCATACAATCTTATCAGCTGTTTGCTGATAGAAACCTTTCTTTCTCGTTCACAGACCCTATTCTTCTCTACCATGACCGACTCTTCTACATTCCCATTCCTCCGTCTTCAACTCATAGTACAACTTCTTGTTGTCGATAACTTGAATTTATCAGATCTGTAAGTTGTTTTCCGTTACAACTTTCCTCTGATTCGTCTTTCCAGTTTCAAATTATCTCTCCTTTCTCAACGTCTCATGAAAATCGTGAAAGCTGCCAATCGGAAAGTACCAAAACTACACTGGCAACTGAAATGTCATTTGGACTATCACGAGATTGTTCTTCAATCAGATCGAGATGAAAAGCTATTGACAATTGGTTTCAACCTACCTGCCAACTATCGTCCGATTCCTCCTATCACTCGTTTTTACAGTCAGTCATCCGAAGATAATTTGAAACGAATCGAGGATATCAGTGTGCACTTGATGGATATTTTTAAATTCGGATGTTTTGATGTCAGCATTGCTCATGCATTCAATGTATCAGACTGTTTCGTTTGGAAGCACAGAAAGTCGTTCCAAGAGTTGCGCATGAACATCTACGAAGCTACCCTGATCCTCAGAGCCGCAGACTTGAAGTTTGTTCTGGATAATCTGGAAATGAAGAAGTTTCGATGTGACAGTGGAGTTGAGAAAGGATTTCAGTACTCGAAGCCGTTGAGAAGTGAGATTATCTCATTACGCCGTGCTGACTGGCTGACCCTTGAAGCTTTCCTAAACACTGATGCAAAGCAATGGAATGTTAACAGTGACAGTGTCCCAGTATCTTATTTGAACGCATTCATCAAAAAATGGTTATCTGGAAGTCTGAACAATTTGGAAAGATTGTACATTCACATGGAATCAACTGTATCCGAAGCAAAACTCCGTGAGATTCTAGAAGGCATTGAAACGTTTCCATATGATCCTTGTAACCGGCCTAACCATTTTCAGTGGGTTTTCTGACATGAATCAGAAGATGAAAGCTATTCTTACAGAAATATAAACTTTGAAGGCGGCCGAGATATGCGACGTGGTGATGGGATGCTGGCCACTGCTGCTCTCAATAACAACAAACTCTTCAATTTTGTCGTGTGGCATCCAAAGTTTTTAACAGCTCCACCGATAGTTCAGAAAGGATATTATATCAAATACGGATAGAACATTCTTCCCCTTCTCCTTTCACTCATATTCACCCTCTGGTTTTTCATTTTCTAATCAAATTCTCTTGTTTTCCCTCTGCGACTTGTGCCCCCTAATTTCCCCATTCCACCTGTTGTTGCCCCGGGTTTCCGTCCGCTTCTCTTCTCGGCTAACTCTCAATTACATTTCAGTTTTCTCGAGATTTTCTATGTATACGATGCTTATTATTTGTCTCTGACAACACAAAAGAGACTTTGCCAACGACCGTTATTGTAGGGATAAAGTATTATTTAGTTGTGAACACCATTCTTCAAGTTAATTTCCCGTTCTGGGATCAATCAAACTTTTGATCCTGTGTTGTTCCTAATCTCTTGGGGCTTTACCTGTCCGTTGCCACACAGTTTTCCTTTTCTCCATTTCCGGTACCTTGGCGCAACCTAAACCGACCGCCACATTCTCATTTCCGGTTTCTCTTTCCTCTGTTTCTGACTCTGACTCATTTTCCAAGTGTTAGAGTTAATTATATCAGGCTCGTACTCAAAGATTCGGTCTATTTCTCTCACACAACAAGGCGACTGCTTTGATTATTTGACCTTTCTTACACCTTTCCTTGTTCATTCATTACACAACCTTGCTTACCCAACACCCGTCTCCATAGTCACCACCTCTTCTCCCTTTCTGCACTAATTAGCCGTTGCTCCGTGCTCCAGAGCACACATATCACACGCTATATAATGTGTATAATTGGCATGTTGAGAGATCTCCCGAGAGGCGGAGCTACGGAAGCAGGTGATACACCGCGTCTAGAAAGCCTATTTATCTTCTTCTCCAATCAAAAAAGTCACGTATTCTCTATTCACCACAGGTCCCAAAATGCCTGCACCTTCATCACCAACTCTTTCCACTGGTTTCGGAACCCATTTGACTGTCCCACCTCGTTATAAAAACAAAAAAAAGGACGAAGCAGTGGGACAACTCGACGAGGTTCCTCTGGAGCCTTCGACGTCTTCTTCCTCTTCTGTTTCTTATCATCAAGAAGAGGTGTCAATGGTTGAGGTTATGCAGCAGGGAAATTGTGTGGCGTTTAGTGGCATGCAGCCAGATGATCTGTGAGACTTGGGATAACGTGATTGTAGTACTCGTAGTTCTTGTTTTCTCAGATTCGACCTAACAATGTGCTCTGAAGACGCGAAGAAAAACGTCCCGACACTTCTTCTCGGTGTAACTAGGATCAATTTCAATGACGGACAATTCACGATCTTCGTAGCCAACAGAGACTTCGACACCGATGAGACAAGTACTGTCTTCATTCTTACATCGTCTAACTTTTCTTTATAGAGTTTGAAATCGATGTGATCGATCGACAGAGATCTCCGGGAAAGTTGAGACGACTCACCAACTTCTTCCGTCACAGAATGCTTCGAAGACTGATGGATCGGAAGATCAATGGAGTGGATTATCAGATGTAAGAGACATGATGAAGAATGTACTTCCGAATTGAAACATTCAGTGAGAAAAGCAGCAACAAAGAATATACAGTGTTGGAACTGGAAGGGGCAGAATATAAATAGTGAGTTACTGCGCCATCCAGCCGAATCAACTTCCATTTCAGCCTCAACGTTCGCAAAAAGTTCACAATCTTCGCGAATGTGATCTCCGACTGCTACAAAGACGTTCTCAAGCATCTCTTCGACATCTTCCCCAACGAAGCACCCCTGTTTCATTTGGATTTGAGGGGAATCCGAGGGGAACAAGTGGAGAACATACAAAACTTGTTGAATTTCGAGCAGATTCGAGAGTGTGAGAGTTTGGGGATGGCGGTGAAAAGTAATGAGTTTGTGGCAACAGCACATAAAGTTATGGAGCTGATGACCGAGTTGAAGAACTTGTTTCTGGATTACGGTACTCTGAACACAGAGTTCTTTAGTCCGAGGGTAAGGTCACAGTGGGACTGTCGAGCATCGTTTTATGATTTCAGATGTGCACAATCGACCACTTGACAGTTCTCTACAACAAAAATCAGATATCGCAAGAGAATCTGCTCAGTTTCGACTGCGAAACTATCAAACTGTGGTGTCCCACAATCACAATTGACGCCTTGAACACATTTATCAAACGATGGTTTCACGGAGAATACAGGAGACTTCGGTATCTGGAAATACCGATTTTGTTCTGTGAAGATGATCACAATATGGAGGGAAGAGTGTTGTGTGACTTGGAGGTGGAGGCATTTGATCCGGAGAGACGGGCAGAGTGGTTTAGGGCGAATGATTGGAATTATGACTAGTGAGTTTCATTGAAAAGTTTTTTTGAAGTTAGTTTCTTTCAGTAACTGCATCGGAAAACCCCGTCATATCAACTGTCGTCGTGGCTGGGATCTGGAACGTCCTTCCGATGGAATGCTTGCAACAATCGTTGTCAACGCAGCATTCTTTTACTTCTTCGTTTGGCATGATCGTTTTCCGGAACAACCCGAGTACATTCCTTATTGTGATCAATAACCTGTGCCCAACAGATTAAATAGATTTCAATTATTTATGAGTACATAAAAATAAATCAATTAATAAACCCGAACTTTGATAAACTATGACAAGTTATGCATCCACAACAACCACCCGAACATCTTTCTTTGAGGAACTTGGGGTATCTGGAAAAGGCCTGATCAGAATTGTATTACCAAGACTACTGTAGTTCCATGATTCTCCGTAATCCCAGGAATCCTTACTATTCGCTCTACTCACCATCTAAAACCAAGAAGCAAGCACTTCAAACACAAGCAAACTCAAAGTATCACTATCAAACTACTGCAACCATCGTGAATCCCGAATGCGTACCCGTCCGTTCCGCTTTCGATTTGTGTTGGAACATGGATACAGCGCCCATTACTGTCGTGGAACGTTTCACGCCGATTCGGTCACGGAGGGCTCTGCACGAAGTTCTTTAGGAGTTTTCAGAATCAATAACTCACTTATTGACAATGAAATAGATCACAGGATACACTCCACTGTTGAATATCCACATGAAGTTCAGCGCCGTATAACTCCATAAATTCAGCGGTAACATCCACGTGTAATTGTGCCATAACACATTCAACACCGTACAGTAAACTGTTATCACAGTTGCTTGAATCAGCACTTTGATCTCCGCATTGTAGCTCTTTGATATCAGAAACCGTTTCTTGGTCTTGACGAGTTGATAGATTATGATGATGTAAAAGAAGGCGGACACAAAGATTCCCCCGATCTCAATGAACATTTCGCATCGTTGAACGTAGTGCGAATACTCCATTTCGTAGTCGTAATCCCAAGAGTACCAATCGGGAATGTATCGGATGGTGGCCCACGGGGAACCGAGGGCCAACATGAACAGGAGCCACACAAAGGAAGCCATTCCGATCCAGATCTGGAATAGAAATGAACGTGAAATCTCCTTATCTACTCAAACCACTCACCATCCACCGATTCCCTCCAAAAAAGTACTTATCCAGTGTCGGCGATGACAATTGGATCAGTCGGTTGAATGACAAGAAAATGGTTAGAACTGCATATGCCACGTAGCATGGTGTTGCTATCACACCCATAGCCTTCAAATACATGTTGTTACTATGCTCGGATTCAAATGATCTAAACTCACTTTTGCAAACCAGGGAGCAAAAACAGTTTGTCGAATCGTAAAGATCCCAGTAACAAAGTGAGGGAAGCACTGCGCGATGTCGAAGATGCCAAGGAAGAACATGAAACGATAACTGGCCATTCGAGACAACTCTTTGTCTTTGTAAATTGTCTGGAACAACAAAATTCGGTCACCCATTCATAATTTGGACTCTTACAGCTAAAATTATATAATAAGCGATTGCACAAGCCAACGAGACAATCATCATGAGGATGCCAACAATCCAATCCGTCATAACAGTTCTTCCACTGTCGGTTACCAGTTCTGGATCTTCTGTTGTAGTTGTTGTGAGGGTTATTAGGATAGGAGGGATCGAGGTCGCCAGGCTCATACTCTTTTTGCATAATGGGGCATGAAACTGGAAGAATAAGATAGTTATTGGGAAGTTTACGAAACGGATATCAACAGAAGCAATCGATGAGAAGAAAGGTAAAGCAAAACCAAAACACGATTTTGCGAAATGGGCACTTTAGACCGAGTTATAACTCTCTTCGTGACACGCACTCCTTTCAAGCATCAGAAATCAAAAAGAAGTCAACAAGGAATTTCAGAGAAAACAAGTAAATAGAGATTGAAGGAACAGGAAATTACAGGTTTGTACCGAACAGTAATTGAGCACAAAACCGCTTGAAATGGACGATTCGGAAGCGCATTCCTAAAAAGCGAGGCTTCGGTTATTATCTCTATTGTACAGAACATGCCACCCGTTTCCTTTTCAGCATATTTTTATTTATAGCTGTATTCTAGACCATGTTCCAGACCACTAAAGCCCAAACGTTTTTCCCAAAAACTATACCAACGAATCGTGGAAAACACATGTGAAAACAAAAAAGTAAATAACCAAAAGGTGTTTAGCACAAGGAATACGGCAGATTGGGTGCCGATATGCAATTACTTTCTCTCTGGTTCCAAGGCGGCAATCACTAAACGGATTCTGAGGTGGAATGGGATTTTAGGTGAGGGATTGAGTCATGTGTTATAGACACCTGTGAGGGGTATACAAATGGGGGAGGGGCCACTGAGTCACTGGACTTTTGGGAACTTTTGAATTGGCGACTGATTATTTGAAGCGTCAAGGAAACAAGTTGACGAAGCAGGATGATATAAGATCTTTTGAATTATAGAGAAGAGGATAGTTAGGTTGTGATTCAGGAAGAAAAGTCTTCCTGAACTTCTTTGTGGAAAAAAGAGGTTCAGGTTGATCTAGGGTTCAGGAAAAGTGTAAAGACTGGAAGAAGTGGGTCTGGCTTCTTGATCTAACAAGTCAAAATCAGACTAGATACCAAGGCATGTTATAACAACGTAATAAAGAATATCAGGTTGTCTGATCGTACCACATAACTCAAAGTTTTCATTACGAACTCAACAAGGAATGAAAATTATAAGAATCCAGAAATAGTCCTTGATTCCAGGAACCCCTCGAAAGTTCTCAAAAACACTTCCTCCATCCAATATTTTTCAATCATTTCGATCAAAAACTTTCTCATCCCACCCACTGATAATTGTAATCATTCATAATTTATTTTGAGTTCCGTAAACAACGATAGTGACATGTGAAATCATATCAGTTGTCACACGACCAAAAAGTTGGCAGGAAAGTTGCAGAGGTGGGAAAAAGACTGCAAAAAGTCTGGAAAAAGGTGAAGAAATAGAGGGAAGTGGGAGGAATAGAGTGTTTCCGGGTGTTTCCACGGGGGAGGTACACAACTTTTGACATGTCTGAAATGATTAGGTTAAACTAGACTTGCGTATCAGTAGTATGTGTTGTGTGGCTTGAATTGGATTGAGATAACACGTCACGTGATATTCGGTTATTTTTAGGTGGGAATAACCCGGAATAGGAAAACGGATCTTCGTTGTATTCTGGACCTAAGCTACGTAGGACTTGGAAAAGAGTTGGGTATAGGGATAAGTAAAGAATCACACTAAAAATACACATATCGAATGAGTTCCTGGAAACCTGGGGATTTGATTGGGAAATGGGAAACATTGTTCCTTATTAGTCTGACTTGGATTGACCCAGAGAGATTGTGGAAAGAGTCAAGACTCGCCATCCTGCGTTGTGTCTGCTGCAGGGGAGACACAAGATCTGCGACACTCTAACAGCGTCGGTTTAATTACCCAATTTGAGGCGCGTCCGCGTAACACGACACAAAGTGATTTGGAGTCGTTACAATTCAATTTTGAACAGTCTCCTTTAGGGGAGACAAAATTACACTATTTCAGCGAATAGATTAGCTGTGTTGATATGTGTTTTGTTATGGTACTCATCCATAGTCATTTCCTAAGAAATTCAAAGAAAAACTACTAGTAACAGAGGATTTTTTTATGAAATCGAAAGATCCGGGAGAGAAAAATGGACTTTGAAATGTCTCTTTCGTTCTGGGAAACCAATGAAGATCTCGAGGACTGATCATTCGCAGAAGAACAGATCACAAGTGCTCTTATCTTCAGTACAATTGCCTTTTTTTGCTCAATAGATTCAAAATGAGCTGGAAATTTTGAGGTTGTGTACTCTGTAAGTGGAAAGCATGGATCTGAAACTAGAGCTTTCATCATTTCATGAAAGTACATCGCCGGGATCTGCAGATGATGAAACGGACTACGTATGTTTCCATTTGCAACATCGTTCCCAGGACAGATCAAAGTACTAGAATACACATGTACCACTTGAATGAAAAAACTGAGAGCAAGGATCATTGTGAGGGGAAGGGAATAAAGAATGAGTGAGGAAAGGGGGAACAAATTCAGTTAATTTCTGGAGCAAAAACTAGGGGAGCAAAACAAGTGATCTGCACGTTTTGTGCAAGTTTGGGAAATCTGGAAGGGAATTGGAAACTGAAAAAATTTGAGAAAATTGAGATCAAAGAATCAATCAGAACTTTCTGGGTTTTGTTCAGATGCTCTGTGTTCCGTGTTATTTTCACGATCATTTCAAGATCCAGAAACCTGATTTCAATCGGCGAAGTCAATAGTTTTTACTCAACCCGTAACTCAAGATTTTCAGCTAGATATAGTGTTTTCTTTTGTTTTTCGAAGCTGTCGTGAGCTTTGAAAATTGGTAATTACCAATGCAAAAAGCAGTCGGAAAACGGAAAAATAGGTCTCAACAATCAAAAATCCAGTTATCTGAAATTCAGAAATTACATGTTCGTCTGTTGTTTTCAACATTTCTTACGTAATATGATTGCTCAAAGTCTACTGAATCATCAGGACCAAATCTGAATCCACTTACCATTTCCTTTTCTTGTTTCTGTTTTCCATTTCAGATTGTTTCCTCTATTGCTTCTTTTGTTTTCGTTTCTCCACTTCCTTTCCATCTTTCAATCCTAGAAATTGGGATTGGAAGGAGGGAATTGGAAATTAAGATGAGATGAGATGCCAAGATTTGGGAGGATGCAGGAAAACAGCTTTCAGGTCATTTCCAAGAAGATTCGAGTGACTTTTATGGGGTTTTGGGCTGAATATTCTTGAGAAAAACAGCGCAACGTTTATGTGAAGGTCCTCTAGAACAACGGACCTCTCCCCCATTCCCATGTCACCCCTCCCCCTCTATAATTGCAGTCAGTGCAATGGCGGAACCCAGAAAAAGTCCGTCACATCAGAAGGGGCCCCTATATAACTGGCCTCGTTTTCAAGTAGTCCGTGGCCCTCTCAAGGACTGAACAGTCCAAGGGAGGTCCACACTGTCCTCTTCACTCCTGCTGCATGTCGTTTTCCGGAGGTCTTGAAAGAATGCTCGCTGGTTGGTGTGTGGAACACTTGGTGTATGTGTGTGTTGTTTGTGTGTATGTGTTTGTGTGTGTCACACCCAAACTTTTGGAAGTTCTTTTTATTCCAGATAGTTGCAAACGTACTGTCCTCTTCCTTTTTAAACCAGGATTCGTCATAAAACATTATTCACAATAAAGAAATCTTCTCCGAAAGAGGAAGAGAAGTTCATGTTTAGACAGCCAATGTTTGACAAATGACAGATGGCATCGGGTTTCTTTCACACCAAATATTTCTGTTTGGAAATTGAAATCGAGACGACTAGTAAAAAATCTAACCTCCACAGTCTTACCTATTCGTTCAGATGAACTTCATCGCCAAACGTTTCTTTGTAAGTGTGACAATTAGCTGTATAGGTGTGAAAACAGGTCATGCACAGCTTTTTGAACCTTCGCAACCTAATTTTCCACATGTTCTCATGCTAATTATCTTGCCTTCCCACACCCGGAAGGTCATTTCTCTCTCATCTGATCCATCCCAACTGGTCACTTTCCGAAGCCATCTGCCCTTCTTTCCGTTCAGACACAGACATCCAAACAACGAGAGAGTGTCCAGTTGTTCAGAGACTCAGCGACATGGTGCAATGGGGCGAGAATGCGGCACGTGTCTCCGTGCAGTATTTGCCCGTTTCTTCTCTGTTTGCCCCTGTCATTTTCATGTCAACATCGATTATCTGCGCGGAATTTTAGCACAGAGACACTTCAGAGCTTTTTTGCATTTCTCAGGAATACATTTTGAATTTTGAAGCTTATTCCCTTTCCGATTTTCTTTATTTCAAAGTTTCCAGGTCCCATCCACCTCTCAAATGGACCTCTCGAGCGGAGGACCCTCGGGTTCCGATCCTTCTGGATCCTCCGAAGACTCTGATGTTGCTTGGCAGCTCGACAACTCGGATGCCATGCAGTTGGTCAGACAGGTTAGCAATGCAGAGTACTTCCTCAATTCCCTTCTTTTCCTTTCAGGCAGTTCTCTTCGAGAACGTCGAGCTTCTGGCAGATCTGTTCAAAGTGAATCCATGGGTGTGGAATCGAGTGGATCGACACGGAAGGACTCCGTTGATGTTGGCAGCACATAATGGAAAGTTGCAGAGTTTGAGGACAATTCTGATGTGTCATCCCAGTGAGTACATTCCATTCAAGGACAGAAGTATAAGAAGATCTATTTTAGAATCCCTGGAACTGGTGAATGAGCGAGGGAAGAGCGCACTTCATATGGCTGCAGAATCCGGGGAAACACCGATTGTATTGGAACTTGTGGAGATTGGTGAGTCTTTGAAACTATGAAAAGAGCAAGGATCCTATTCTAGGGATTTGACTCTAAATTGAATCAAAAACAATGTATAGGAAGCAAAAAAGTTGAAAAAAGGACATTGCAGGATCGGATGCGATGAAAATGGATAAAGAAGGACATTGTCCGTTGGAATTGGCACAAATGGCAGGACACAATGAGGTCGCCGCACGGCTTATTGATGCCATACGTGAGTTTATGAACATCAAAACTGTTCTTTCCCTTTACAAACCTAAGCGGATGGACTAAAAACCACGGAACTATGTGTTCTAAAAAACCCAGCAGAACATTCTTTTGGCTTTCTAAATGGTTCCGCCACGAGAAAAAAGGTACCCTATTGATAATTGTCTATCCCCTAAACATGAACCAACAAATCCAACTTGTTGTTTCAGAAAAAGAAAGCGAAGATCTGAATGAAGCACACACTCGTCTGATCAGTGCCTGCAAATCAGGGAATTCAGATGAGGTGACCGAGATTTTGAGGAAAGGAGCCATGGCAAAGTGAGTCACTTTTTATTGCTCTACTTTCTGAATTAAACGATGAAATTTCCAGGAAACCCAACAGAAATGTCATTTTCAACGGAAGAACCGACGAAGATGAGACGGCACTGTTGATGTGAGTTCATCTGCGAGTTTCTTCCACTCCCAAAATCTTCCAGAGCTTGTACAAATGGTCATCTGGAAATAGTCCGTCTTCTTCTTCAATTCGAGGATCATTTGCTCCAAGGCCATTTGACAAAAGATACCGTAATCCATGCTTCAGTGTCATCTCAAAATGTGGATGTTCTGCAAATGTGTCTGGAGGTGGGCATACGCTTGAAGTTCACAAAAAATGATCATGGCGTTTATTTGTCAGTAGAAATTATGCAAACAATAGATAAAACCTAAAAATGGCACAAGAATCATTGAGGGTATCCTTCGCTCTGCATTTGCATTCCCATTGGGTTTCCAAACATCATGGGTTCTGCGAGAGGGACCGGGAACCTCGGAACCGGGATCTTGTACTCGTGGCTCACTGTCGGGACTCCTTCCATTATGTCCTGGAAGCCTGTCTGCACCGTTTGTTCTGAAATTTCTGCGTTGTTTGAGGAAAGTCACGGAGTTTCTGTACCTTCCAAATACTTGTTCTGCAGTCTCTCAGCCTCCTCGAACTCTTTCATCTGATCCTTCGTCATTGGTCGGACCAGTGTCCAGTTGAGCAGTTTGTAAGCCATTTTGGCGAGTCGGGCGTCTTCTTGCTCGATTCGATTTCCCTGATAATAGTGGATGGGGGCATAGTTCCAGCAATACGTCACCTGAAAATGAGGCTGATTCAAAACGATCTTAATCGAACCTCGGACTCACCAACTGATTCTGATTCCTTCTGATAAACTCCAGAGTCTCTTCGGAGTTCCGTGGATTCGCGAGAAAGAGCTCAAAGATGGAGATGGCTTCGTTACGGACCACCTTCTTCCGACTCTGCATTGCCAGAACAACAGCTTTCAGAAGATGCGGCTCGTGGAGCCATCGATCCCGGACATCGGCGTGGTTCCGGGTGGTGAAGATTTGATAGAGGAGGTGGAGAGACTTGGATTGAACGACAAAGTTGGCAGAGCAGATCAACTTCTGCATGGTCAGAGTGATGCGGGAGTAGTTTCGAGAGAGGAAGAAAGAGACTGCGTGGTGGTTGGTGCCGAGGATGATCTGAAATGATTCGGGTTACTGTAGCCGGTATAGTTTTGATACCTCGAAAGTCTCGAAAGCGGCAGCTGCGACGTCGAATGGATCGAACCACGTCCTTCTGTCCATCAAAGTGACTCTCTCAAAGACTGACCACACACATCCGTAAGGACGGACTGCGAATCCGGTGGAGTCTCGACCGTCGTCGTCGAGAAGAGTCAGAAGACACGTTTCATCTTTCGCATACTCCCTAACAATGTCGTTGTAGAGTCCGCAACTCGACGGCTCATCGTATCCCTCTGCGACAATGTCTATGACAGATTCCCGACAGAAAAACAGCTGATCGGAGACTTTCGGATCGAACTTGTTCTTGGAACGGCTTCGCGGAACACAACTCTCCTGTGACTGGTTGGAGCACCATGTGATGACCAGAAGGAAAATGTCACGGATCTTCTGGAAGCGGGAGAGTTGGAGGGAATGGGGTGCAGTGAGTGGAAACGTACCCTCTTGATATCAATGTGAACGAGTCGGAAGATGATGAGCAATTGTTTGAGGGTGTCTTGACGGAGCAGGATCTCTGCGGCGATGTCGTACTTCTGAAAAGAATTTAGTGGTTGCTTGATGAGTCAGAAGAGTAATCCCCCACCTTCCTGGGCGCAGCGGCACTTTTGATATCGAATACACTGGTCCACACCGTGTTTACCTTCATACCAATCTCTGTCAACTTCTCGGGCGTCTTTGAGTTTTTGTAGGCATCCAGGGCTTTCAGAAGTGGTTTGATCAGCTTGGCGGCGGTCTCTCCGTTCTGCCATACTTGGTTGTCATCCTGACTGCTTTGGGAGAATGTCATACGACGGAACAGCTTCTTGGACATCCTGAAATAATAAAACTATTAGTTATCGCTAAAATTTGTAGTTTCAAAGTTTTAGCGCTTCCCCGAACTGGCCAAATCTACAAACATCGAAGGATCTACATGTCTCCACTGGGCCGCCCGTTGCGGATCTTCTGAATGTGTCAAAGCGTGAGTAGTTTTGAAACTAAACTCAAGTCACAGTAACTTTTCAGGATTCTCAACTTTCCCTTCGCCACCGAGTTCCAAATGGAAATCGACACTGTGGGTGCACCGGCATATAAACTGGCTCTAGATGTAAATGAAGTTGACGGGGAATGTCGGACAGCAATGTATCTGGCAGTGGCAGAAGGGCATTTGGAAGTGGTTCAGGCGATGATTGAGGTACTGTAGCTCCTAGTGGTGATACCGAACGAATTAAAACTTCAGTTCAAATGCGAATCGATCGATGGAAAAGAAAGGTGCCCATTTCAACTTGACGTGTACTGCACGAGAGGACGGACTCCATTCATGTTGGCTGCGTTCAATCAGAATTTGCCCTTGATGAAGTGAGTCGTGGAGTACTGTATTCCAAAATGTTGTTTCATTCAGTGCTCTCCTGGATGCCGGAGCAGATTTGAACCTTCCATTAGCGGTTCTCGACACGGAATACTCTGTAGAAGAAGGCCGGTGTGTCGGATCCGGAGCGCTGGTCGAAGCCGTTCGATCTGACGGACTGCACATTGTACATTTTCTTCTGGATCGTGGAGCTCTGGACACTGACAACAAGGCTCTTCGACTGGCCGCTCAAGGAAAGAATGAGAAGCTGATTCGGGTGTTTCTAACAAGATTGGTTTTCGCAGACCCAGAATATAAGATTAACAAGAAAAACATTGATGTGGGGCAGATCCAAGTGGGACAAAGCCTCCTGCCATCCTCACTTTGTCCCTCGAAAGCTGCCCAACTCAACTGGAACAGTGCGAATCTAGAACAACTTCAATCAGATTGGTTCGTAGCGGCAGCTCTTCACGTGAATCCTCGCCTCCGAACCACTAGGTTATCCCTCGCTGCTATCACTAGAGTCGACTTATCAGACAACCGATTGAGTACATTCCCAAGTATTCTCTTCCAAATGCCATCCCTCCGATCTTTGAATCTCTCCGATAATAGCATTCGAACTATCGAGATCCCCACTTACTACATCAGTTCCACCTCACTGGAGATTCTGAATCTGAAGAACAACGAATTGGAGTGTCTGACTATTCAGTTCCTGTCATCTCTTCCACAACTGCAACATCTTGACGTGTCAAAGAACGAGTTGAGCCAACTTCCCGAGTACATCTGGTTGTGTCCAGCACTAAAAGAGCTCAATGCTGCACACAATCGGTTAAGCACATTGCCAATGGTGGCGAGAGCGTCAAGAGGGGAAAGACCAAGGTTACAGCATTCAAATAACAGTGAGTTCTGCTTCGATACCTTTCTACTTGAACTCTGAAGTTCAGATTCTTCTTCTTCCCAATCCCCTGCCACCGAGAACAATCCACTTGTGGATGAGCCCCCAAATGTGACTTCCAACCCACTCCGCCGTCAAAATGTCTGGCAAGCCAGCATAAATCTGTCGAAAGTCGACGATGACTGTCTCTTTCCCGACTTCCCGGTGACCTCCAGCAACACTTTGACCACTATCAACCTCTCATACAACAAGTTCCACACGTTCCCATTCTGTCTTGCCTGTACTTGCCCCCGTCTTCTTATTCTAAACATGTCAAACAATGCACTAACGTCCCTTCCACCAATGGCTTGTGTCCCCGCGCATTTGAGGACGTTGGATTTGTCGTATAACAAGATACAGGTACCGGAGCTACTGTGATACATCCTTATCGACCTTATTTTTTTAGGAAAGCTTCATCGATGCCACCCCGCTTCACGTAGTGTGCCATGCCGTCCCTCCAACTACGGCAAACGGTTCGATGCTCCCAAAGCGTCGCAATTCTCCAGCGAGACAACACCGATCCCGATCGAAATCTGCGGTCAGATCTCAACGGAGCTTGTCAGTTTCCCGACATCAAACCCTAATAGATCCACAGAAAGAGGAAGAATGTGTCCATAAACGTCACGATTCCCTGGAGTGGCTCAAAACTCTCCAGTTGGCGGGGAATCGTCTCCGTTCGATTGCCGTGACCTCCTCGACAAAAGTATTACTTCCAGTTCTAAATGTTCTCGATCTCAGTGACAATAAGCTGTTGTCAGCTCCATCAGACATTGCAAGAATGCCCCTGTTGTCAATGCTAAACCTTTCCGGAAACACTGCTATCAAGGAACTCCCGCCGGATTATGGCATGCTCTCAAGACTTTGGAGTTTATCATTGAAGGGGTGCTCTTTGAAAGAGCCTCTCGAGTCAATGGTGAATGTGGAGAACTGCAAGACGGTGGAAATCGTAGCGTATTTGAAGACGATTCTGGAGGAGTCCAAGACTTATCATCATCTTCGTCTAATGATTCTGGGAAGCGACGGAACTGGAAAATCAACAGTATGGGAGGCTTTGGGTAAAGAAGCCGTGCAGAAGAGGCAGCCAGTGCAGTCAGAAACAGGAGTTATCAGGCAATCCGAGTGGAAGTTCGAAGCAAAGCGTGCCAAAGGAGACCCAAATCTCGGTCCTGTTGGATTCTCAGCCATTGACTTTGGGGGACAGAGGGAATATCACTCAACCCACCAGTACTTCCTGAGCAAAAGGTCCCTGAACTTGGTACTGTGGAAGATAACAGATGGCGAAGAGGCACTGGCTCAGTTGGACAATTGGCTTATCAACATACATGCCAGGGCTCCCAATTCGACAGTAATCCTCGTAGGAACTAATTTGGATCAAGTCACTGCAAACAGTTCAAAGTACGGGCCAGGATACCTCGACAGGATGGAGCAAACTGTTCGGAGCCGGTATATGGTAGCTGATGCGGATAAGTCAGGACTGCCACGCGTAGTTGATGTGATTTTGATGACAACGACGGTTCGTGGAGACGTGAAGGCTCTTCTGAACTCCATCTACCGTACTGCATGGGAAGTTCGTTTAGGAAAAGAGAGGGCGATGGAACAACAGATTCCGTCTTCTTACGTGGCACTGATGAAAGTTACAAAAGAATTGGCAGCAGAGTTCCGGAAGGAAGGACAACCAGCTGTGATGACAGTGGAAGCATACAAGGAAAGGGTTCGGAAGAGGATGATGAGCAAGTTTGGAAGACCGTTCAGGGATGACATTGAATTCCATGGAGCATGCACTTTTCTTCATGATTGTGGGGAACTCGTCCGTTTTGAAGACGCAACCCTCCGTGATCTGATTTTCGTGGATCCTCTTTGGCTCGCAGAGTTTCTCACTTCAATTGTCATTCTCCGAAGTCCCAATCTCCCAGCTGGACTTCTATCAACCGATGCAATCAACCCACTCACCAGATCTTTCAAAACCGGTGCTCTTGCAATGTTACGAACCCAGTTACTAGACTTGTTACACAAATTCGAGTTGGCTCTTGCTACTCAGCCCCGTCAGTTACTTATTCCCAGTCTTCTCCCCGATGAGTACCGTCTTCGAACTGATTTTTTGGCTTCTGCGGTGAAGATTAGAATGAAAATGGCACAATGGAATGTGAGATGTCCCAGTCCTACGGGGTCTCCAACCAAGTCGCCATTGCGTCGAGCATCTCCAGAACACACTGAGGCTCCAGAAGATGTTATGCTTCAGTTTACCTACGATGACGATCAACTTCTTCGGAGGATCTACGCATTGGCTTACATTCCATCAGGTTTCTGGAGCCGTTTGGTGACCCGGATAATGGGTGATAAGAATGTGTGCGCTGCGATTGAAAGTATCTTCATGACGACGTCAGCTGATCGGAATAGGATCTCGGAGGTGGCGACGAAGCACGCGAAAGCTGAATGGGTGGTGTGGCAGACGGGGATAGAGCTTCATGTCAAGGGGCATTCATTGTTCACTCTCAAACAGTTTTTGCCACTGGCAGAGGTGGGTTACTGTACTCAGAAACCACAGTATTCTGAACATTACAGATCCGCGACATTGACTACAGTAACCTAGACATGCGCGCCAAGGATGAACAGAAGAGATGGCGGACTTGGAATCAACCCGCACATCGTCCCATTGTCGAAATGGTCGTGAACTCTTTGAGCATCTCTACTGCTGCTGGAGCACAAAACGGACGGAAACTGTCGATGAAGACTGATGTGGAGGGACGGAGTAGACTATTGGCATTGATATCAGATCTGCTGGACACTTTATTAGAGGACTGGTAAGAGAGTTCAGTTCTGCGGGCACTTCTTTTTGTCGCCGGCCGCTTCGAGGCGACTCTCGGCCATGTTGAAGGCGTGGACCAGGGGAATGTTGGTCTGGAAAAAACGTTTCGTAGTGTGGGATCCGATATATAGAATGTACCAGAGTCTTGATGGAGCGCTCTCCGACAGAGGCGTGCACCTCGACGATAGATTCTTCGTCATCGGAATCCTCGACATCGGCCTTCTCGGCCATCTCCATCAGCTCTTCGGCCGTCTTCTTACGCAGTTCCACGACCACCTGTCTGCCGTACGTATTCTTGTAGTCGAACGGCTGATTCAGACGCTCGGCAACGATCTTCGCATAGTCGAACACCTTCGTCGGCGGTGCAGAAGACTCTTCGTTATCAATGTTCTGCCGAAGAACTTCTGATGAGCAGAGAATCCCGGAGTTCACTTACAGACTGATGTTGCATAGGTTCCTCGGTCATAATAGCTGCGCACTGATTCACAGAATACTTTTTGAGAAGTGATAAGCAAACGGGCGGAATGATAAAGATCCACGTTCTCCCAAAATACACATAAACCAAGAGATCACGTGAACATTTCTCGTCTTTACGTGAAACTTTCAGGTACCCCGCCCTCGGAACTCGCTTTGTTCATAGTTCCGAAGGAGATCTTCTGGTCTCCCGATACGTAATGTGTCCACAGTGTGTACGTGACGCGGAACGTTCTGCTTCAAGGAGCCACGTGTCGTCTGCTGCATCGCATCGAAGATCACAGGATGATGGAGAGCTTCCGGCAAACAGGTGAGTGAAAGCCTTCGGAATTTTAATGTTTCTCATCCATCCCGATTTCAGTTCCAACTCCCACATCAAGAACTCCCGCACAACAGGAGACATCTCCAAATTTCGCGGCGGCGTCGTTCATTGTTTCGTAATCGAGGAATGCATGTTGGCCGGCAGAGAGTACAACTGGGTGGAATGTCCATCTCACGGAGGACTTCACATGAGGGAACTCGCCCCGGATACCGTATTCGCTGACATAGAAAACGCATTGACTATCCACGTGGATCAGTTGAAACGAAGCAGGATGCTGGGCAGAGGAGCTTTCGGATTCGTGTTCCGAGCTACAGTGAGACAGCCGAACGGGGAACTCTGCGAGGTTGCACAGAAGATGTTGGAGCCCGTGGATCCGGGACCAGGAGGTCGACCTTCAGCTCTGGCAGCTTATAAAGCGGCAGCTGACAAGTGGAAAAGGGATAGTATGGAATTCGCTTGCCGAGCTTACTGTACATCCAGACAGGAACTGAGTCTGTTGAGTCGGATGAAACATCCGAATGTCATTGGACTTGTCGGCGTCTGCACTTTCCCACTTTCTCTAGTCGTCGAACTTGCTCCTTTAGGAGCTCTGAACCAACTACTCGCTTCACATCGGAAAGCCGGAACGAAACTGTCACTGGGAGTTATCAAAGAGGCTGCTGTTCAAGTTGCACGAGCTCTGGAGTACCTTCATTCCGCTCATATCATTTATAGGGATTTGAAGTCAGAAAACGTGCTCGGTTGGAGATTCCCGGCTCCATTTAGCAATCAAAGTGATGTTTTGTTGAAACTCGGAGACTATGGAATATCAAGAAGTGTCCTTCCTTCAGGGGGAGCAAAGGGTTTCGGAGGAACTGAGGGATTCATGGCTCCAGAGATAGTTAGATTCAACGGAGAGGAAGAGTACACACAAAAAGTCGACTGCTTCTCGTTCGGAATGTTCCTTTACGAACTGTTAACATTGAAATTCCCATTCGAAGGCGAAGAACACGTCAAAGAACGAATGCTCGATGGAGCCCGTCCAGTACTCCTTCCTCATGAACTTCTTCTCCCCACCCCCATGCTCGATCTACTCGTTCATTGCTGGTCAGCTCACCCCGAATCTCGTCCGAGTTCTTCCCAACTCGTCGGATTCTGCGCCGCTCCCGAATTCACGCATCTTCTCGATGTCTGCGAACTCGGAGAAGCCCTCCCTCCCAGTCAACTGATCGCCGTCCCAATAACAGATGAAATCGATGATCCGGATGATTTCGAAGCCCAACTTTGGTTGAGTGGTCGGGAAATGTGTGTGATGGGATGTACCCAGTACGGAATGGTAGATCAGAAGTCAATCACTTTGCCGTTTCGCGCCAAGTTTGTTGCGAAGATTCGAGATTCAGTGTGGTCTTGCGACGAATGCGGGCAAGTCACAGTTTACGGAATATCGCTCCATGAGACTGGACACCTGCAGCTACCATCGCTGAATGGAACTCTGGTTAGCCCTTCCTCAGTTGGGAAACAAACAAACATGAATAATTCAGATTCGCGCCCCGGAACTCATCACAAATGACGTTCTCGTACTGATTTCTGACAAACAAATTGTGCTCTTGAGACTAACGGAGACCAATTCGGTGAGCTCTCATTAGTTTTTGCGCCTTTTTTCCAAATTTTCAAAAACTTACATTCAAACGTAGTTTCTGCAAACTCTGCTTGCTCTCCTCACAAATTCCAATCGATTTCCGTGCGGTTCTCGGTAATTTCTCGGCTGCTCACCTGAAAAACTTAAACATTACAAATTTTGCTGGAGGAAATATAGAATAAGCGAGCGAAAACGCTGAGAATTAAACATTTATTGTGTTTGATCGCCAGAGAATGCAAAAACACACGAGAAAAACCCCTCAAAACGGCAGTAGATTCTCACAAAACAGAAACTCGCGGCAAAGTGAACAGTAACAAACTGAAATTCGAACTGGCGCTTCTATAAATTGGCGCTAGGGCGCGCTTGCACGACGCTGCGTCTCCGCGATTTGCATGCTCTCTCGCTCAGCTTACGAACAAGCTTACGAACACAGATGCAGGAGAGTATACTAGTAACGAGAGTTTGGAATGAATCCACTGGAATAATAAACTTTTAGGTCTCCCATCTTGGAACTTTTGACTCCCCCTATGAAATCCGCACGGCAACCTACCTGGATAACGGCTCGACTCGTCAAATATGGGCGGGACACTCTGAAGGCCGCATTTCGATCCATCATCTTGCCGCCAATGACACTTTCAGCTTCTCCTCCAGCCTATACCTTCCGGATGAAAAGTCAATAGTCCGGGAGTTGACAGGCTCAAAAGATGCTCAAAAAGTGTGGATTTCGCTGGAGAAAAGCTCAAAAGTGTTGATGGTGGAGGTGGAGAAACGACAAGTCACGGGGTCTCTGGATATTAGGAAAGTTATGCCTGGAAGTGAGACAATCCACACAATTGATATGGAAATGGCCAGTCAGAACCACGTGACGTGTCTGGGTCTTCTGGAGAGAAACGATGGAGATCAATTGTACATTGGCACTTCCAAGGGGTTGTTGGTCATTGCACATGCTACTACGGTAAGGGATTCGAGTCTGATATCCATTGTCACCTGTTCTTCAACATATTCTCACTTTCGCGTTTTCAGCTGCAACCTCTATCAGCTTTCCGTCCTTTCGAAGGTGACATCACTTCAATTTGCATTCTCGAGGAGCCGTCCCGTGAGGAGGATGGCAAGGGGAAGATGACGACACTGAGCACGGCGTCATCGGAAAGTGGTCTCGGATGGGTTAGGGAAAGAGTTAGTGAGACTGTCGATCGGTTAGTTTCTATTGTCTTTGGAATACCAATCCTTTCTTTTCTTATAGTTTCCGTTCCTCTCCTGCCACCGTCGAAGCCCAAGGATCCGCACTTCTCGTCTCGATCGGCCGCCAGTTCCGAAGTCTCTCTCATCGTTTCGTCTCGGAACAGAAACTCGCCGATGTATATTCCATCGCTGTTTGGAGGACTGAAGAGTGGACTGTATAAAACACACAGATTCCAGAAACCGAATTCCAAACTAACACGCTTGTCTTTCTTTCTTTTTCACTTCCTTGTTTAAACCGGCTAGTAGTTTTTCTATTTCCTTATACAATTGCCTAGTTTTTCTAAACTTCCGTTTGATCTCCAACTCTTTGATTCTAAGGCATTTCCATTCTTTTCCTGTATTTCTCTCTAGTCTTTTTCTCACACTTTCTCGTCCAGTTTGATAACAGGTTCACTCGCATTGTCTCGCCTTTTCACCCAAAGCATAAATGGTACTTTTTGAAGAGTTGAACTTTTC
Organism: Caenorhabditis panamensis; assembly: GCA_900883565.2. Taxonomy (NCBI): domain Eukaryota; kingdom Metazoa; phylum Nematoda; class Chromadorea; order Rhabditida; family Rhabditidae; genus Caenorhabditis; species Caenorhabditis panamensis. The sequence goes on from LR537889.1 coordinate 950,444, forward strand.
GTTCTTCGCCTGAATGGAATGGGATCGAAAACATGAACTAGGAAGTTGAATTGAAAGGTCGACAAGCAAACAAACGAAACGAGTGGGAAAACTGTTAAAAATGGCACAGAATTGGTATAAAAGAACCTTCGAAACCTCAAGAATCCATCAGAAACCATGGACTTCTCACCCCTGTTCTTCCTCTTTTTCTTCGTCTCGACCGCCGCATCCGCTGATGTTCTTGATATCTCCGGTGCAGCCAGATGTGTGAATACCACTGCGTTCCTTCACAAATTGCTGGATTTCAAGAAGCTTCTTGTCCCGTTTCCTGCTGGATTCAGTATCAACTACAGACCACTGGCAGGGGGACAGAAACTGGCTAATGGGACAGTTGTGTTAGTAGATGAAAACATTGAAGGAACTCGTTGTTTATACTTGCAGAAACGTCTGCAAAGTACGTGGTCAACTCGAATGTGACCTGGGGAAGTATCAAGCGTGCGCCAAGGCCTTCATGACCACTGATTACCTTCCAGTAATCTCCTGTATGCAAGGCCTTCCTAATAGCGCTGCGGCTGGAAAGTGTGTTGAGGCTTCAGGGGAGAAACAAGCTGTGGTGCAGAGGTAAGAGCTGTTGGCAGTCTTCTGGGGATACAGTAATCCATGAAACTTCGTAGAATCAAGACTTGTGGATCTTCCGCAGAAGGCGATAAACTTTTGAGAGAAGAGCAAGCAACTAGACCGAAAGGAATTAACGCGGCTCCATGGGTTCAAATAAACGGAGTCCGAGTGCCAGATGCCGAGTATAATCCGAGAAAATACATCTGCCAGTTGACTTCAGTCAAGAATCATAAGGCTTGTCAGTGACCTATTCGATAATATAAACTGTTTTGCAAACTTGACCTATCTCTCTCGTTCTATATGCCTTCTACCGTCAAGTAGCCAACGGACCACTGTCATGAGTTTATTTCACAAATGATAGTGACGACATTGGCTAATTGAGCAAGTTTCAGGTGTCGAATAACAGCTGGTAACAGTACGAAATGTTCAAATGTGTCTGTACCAGAAGACCCCGTTTCTCCGTTACTCCGCCCCTCGATGAATCAGCTTCGTATAGCGAACAGAACACAAAACATCCGAACGTATTGTGTTTATATTGAAAAGAGCGGATGGTAGTGGATGGTACGAGACATCCTACAAGAATCTGCGGAACTTTTGAGAAAACCGTTTATTCTTTGTTTTCTAGGGAAAAACTTCAACTTGACATTCTTTGTTATCAACGGAGTGAATTAGAAAAAGACACTGGAAGGTTGGAAACATTTACTGCATAGAGAATGATAAACATTAGACATAGAAAACAAAACATTTATAAGAAAATGGGTAAGTATGAAAAGCTGACCTAGCTCAAAATCTGCTGCGCCGAGCATGCTTACTATTCTCGTATGGTTGAGTGTAGAGGTAGAAGAGGGAATCCAAGATGTAGGAAATCCTCTTGTAATCCACCTCCGTATGGTTCTCCGCCACTCCAACCTTCGGTTCCCAAGCCAATCGGTCATTCTCGGCAAGTAATCTTCCGTGGATTCTGCTCAGAACTGATCCGAACTCTTCAGTCAAGAAGATCCGCCAGAGAAGAAGCATTGGATGCTTTCTGCACTGGTAAAAGTCAACTGAATCGGTGAGTTTGAGAAGTTTGGGCACAACCTCGAGGATTTGTTGACGGAGATAATAACAGTTCTTGGTGTTGCACTTCATGCAGAACAGAATGGTAGGAACAAGCCAGTATTGGGGACGCTGGAAATGCATCATGTTTCTCTTTTGTGACTTTCGATTTATGTGAAATAACTCACCTCGACATGAATCCTCAAATGCTCCGCAAAGTACTTCTCAGTTGTAAACTGCACATGGCACAAGTTGCACTTGTACACAGCTCTAAACGGGTATCCCAGTATCAACTGTCCATCGTCAATCAGTGCAAGATCCTTCGAAATGGCCTCGCGACTCTCATACTCCACATCGTTGCATACAATGTATCCTTTTGGTTGGAATTGATCCGGTACTTGCGGGTCTTTGTGAGGGAACTGAAAATCAAAACTTAGATTGTTTGTTTGGGAACCAGAATCTGTTTAATTCAAGGGATACTTGATATGTTTCCCGTTTATTTGAAACTGATACATATAATACTCACCTCATGCCACAGAAAGAAGTGATCAATCGATTCAGTAACCGTCTCGTACTTCATCGGACAAAGCGGATCCGGACAGGCGAATGGTGTCATCTGGAGCTCACAGACGTCCGCATGCACACTGAACTCATCCACGTCGACAAACCGTTTCAAACATCCCCAACACTCTCGAGCACTCCACGTGGCATGTTTCTGGTTTGGCAAAGAGACGTAATGCTCCATGAATGCATCGTAGTTCTCGTATCGTTCCCCACAACAGAAGAGTTTCACAGATTCATGATCGAACATGTAGTGGATCCGCATATCCTGTGGATCTCGGAATGAATGACTACAGTCTTCCCAGAGACATTCAAAGGCTTGGTTCCTCTTGATCAGTTTCCGGTCATCTTCATAGTTTGCCTTCATTATATCTTCTTTTCGTCCTGCTTTTTTGTCAAGAGGCACTGCGAAATGGCGGGTGTTATGGAGGCGCTGAAAAATTGAAAAAGTTATTATGCAGTAGAAATTCGTAGTGAGTTTAGTTATTTATCAGAAGATATCATTCTGATGTCTGTTATTGAAAACAAACCAATATTTTGTAGTTCTCATTGAATCAAAAGATCCTGAGATCTGTCTCAATAATGATAGCTTTTCAGTATAACTCACATAAGCACACTTCCGGAACACGAGTCTCGAAGTGCTGACTTTCTTCAGCTGAACACTCAGTTTCGCATACATCTTCGCATTCAATCCAATCAAATCCCAGAACTTTGCCTCCTCGAATCGATCTATTTGACGAGCTATTGTGGGTACTGGTTCCTGGAATAAGGACCAACATTATCATTTTCATCAGGCGTTTTCTGCAACAAACCTCTTCCGGAGGAGGTTTTCCAGTCAGTTTGTAGACCAACAGAGTCCTGTCATACAACACATCGGACTTGGAGACATTCACGTAACTGACCAACGGACTGCCTTGTTCCAGTAACATTTGGCAGCATTCACACGAGTCTTGGGGGTTTTCACAGGGTTTTTGGGGAGGATGGGGTTTCACCTGAAATTTTGAAAGTTTATGAACATCAAATGAAGTTGTCACAAAGTCTCACATGATCCTTATGCCTCGGCCGGACCGTTGCCCCCAGAACCATTGATTTCTTGTTATTTTCCAACACCACGTCACCGTTCATCACCTAGAAAAACAACGAAAATACAGTTTTTCAAGACTTTCAGAGTATTTTTCGATCCATCTTTCTAATTTCCAGATGGAACAGTGAGGAAAAGCATCAGAGAACCCAAAAAACAGTGTGGGGAAATAATAAAACGAGGGAAACCGCTTGGGTTCACACGCGGAATGGCCTCCCCCGATGCCGGCGACCAGATGAGACATTCACTGACGGGGAGAGACGCAGAAAGATGCAGGGGAATGCATAGAAACGACGCAGACGACGAAGATCCGAAAGGGGAAAGGGCAATTTGACGGCGGCGATTGGAAGGAATCGGAAGAGAGTCTGGTAACGGAGATGACGGATTGGAGAGATTAGGAATAGGTATAGGACACGGGGATTGGGTAATTGAGGGGCAATTTGTAAAGAGATTGGGAACACGTGGGATGCCATCTATCCCTAGTATTACCGAACGTTTGATCAAACCGCAATGGACTTTCCTACACTGACACTGGGAAAAGCACGGTATTCGATAAAGTTTATCAAATCAGGAATGAAAAAGTAATGTGGCGGCATCAATCAGTGAGTGAGTGATTTGAACAAACGGGACCAAGCAAGATTTCTTCGAAGGTGTGAGGGTTACCATGGAAATCCCATGGACCTTTTCTGCAGCAAACCGAGTGTGTAAAGATAATTGTATGTTTGGAAAACAAGTGCACTCCAGATCCAGTGCCACCTGTGATAATTGTACGAACCACGCCGCATAGTCATTCGCAACAGTCCGTTCCAGTTCATCCCGTTCCTTTCTGACCATCCCTCGACCTCTGACCTCCTTTTCCCCACTTTTTCTGCCTGTTTCCCACCGGAAACATGCTGCGAATTCTGCAAAATTGTCCAAAAAAGTCAACAATCTGTGCAAAACTGAACTGTTTGCCCAACTGGTTAATTTTAAAACGGGGCGTACCCATCGACCGACGGATATATGAACTAGAGATTTGACCCCGAATCCGAGTGTTGTGTCACATTCCAAAATGAGCGGTATCTGCGGACTTGTCTCTAGAATTGCCCTGGTCTTCTGGATGGTTTCAATGGTCTCGGCTCTTCCACCAAAAGGTTTGTTGTATAGTTCTCCTTTTTTCTCATTGTTTACTTTCCAGGATGCACTTCCTGTCTTATGGTACCCATTGAAGAAACCGAGAAAGCTGGAATCTCGAGTACTAATAAAACGAGAAACACGGAAACAGGGTGCTTTGTCCAAACGGTGCAATGTGCATCTACTGCTGACAACTCGGAAACCTACATCCAGGTTTGTGACAACCGATTTGTTTCTTCAATCACTTGACTTTTTTAGTTCAACAAAGGTCGTAAAGGACTATTCGGAGCCCTCGAACAAACCATCCAACTCTTCTGTAACGACGAAGGAAAATGGGAGTACAGACACTCCAAAATAACTCTGCAAGTCACTGCGTTAACCTGTCTCTCAGCTTGATTCCCCGCTTCTCCAGTGATGTTATCCATTTTTTAAACAAATTCACGGTGTTTGTATAGTAGGTGTAGGGTTACTGTAGGCGTACTGTAGTCAGTGTTGATTAATCAGTTTTTGTAAAAATTGCAAACGATGAAAATGTGTGTTCTTGCCATGAAATGTTCAAGTTCTTGCTTGTCGGTGTTCTGGGAAATGTTCATTTGTTCAGTAACATTCAGAATCAGTTCAGAACCATTGGGGTGGTTGGACCAACAGTAGTCGACCGTGTTCTGCCGTTGAGATCATCTGAAAAGCATTGATTGAATGAAAACAAGAAAAGAAAATCAACTTTCGCCATCTAACCCCAACTTACCGAGCAACTTGTCCTTCTTATCCATAAACAACTGTGTCACTTGCTTGATTCCGCTTGCCACTTCGTTCCAGACGTATTCAAAGAATCCCGGTTGACTGATAAAGTCCAAGAATCCTCCCCAGAAAGATCCGTCACGGAGGAATTCGAGGTATTCACCCCAGAATGAATCCGCGGCAGTGGTCTGAAATGGTTGAGTAAGAAAAGAAAACGGAGTATATCAGTTAGACATACTTGTTTCGGGAAAGAGAGGAATACGACGAGAGAGATGAGAAGAAGTGGAGCCCACTTCATCGTTGTTACCGTAAGAAAACTGATGATCGAGACATATCGGAAGGTTTTATGAAATGCGCCAGACATCTATTATCATGTAAATTGTCCAAAACGTATTCGTCAAATGAACAAATAGTTCAAGACACAGATTCAATGTTTCAGACAGGAACAGACAGTTTCTGTTCTTTGATAACATTCAATAAACATTTCATATTAACAATGCTTTATTCATCTTTACAAAACTTTAGTTTCACAAAGTCTACATTTACACACGAACTCCCAAGTTCCTTCTTCGTCGGCGCTCATTCAAATAGTTCTGATACTCAGCATCTCCATCAAATAGAACATCACGAGCTTTTCCGAGTCCTCCAGCTTCGTTTCCTCCTTCCAATTCCTCTTCCTCTGACTCTTCTTCATCATAATCACTATCAGTGTACTCGTCACTGTACTCATCTTCCTCCTCTTCTTCTAATTGTTGTCTCGTCTTCCTTTCCAATTTCACCACTTTCTTTCCCGGAGAAGTATCCAGATTCACATAGTACTGTCTATCTCCAATGCTCACTCCAGTCATCCCCTCCGGTTTCACTTCCGACTCGATTCGACATCCAGGGAACTGATCCATAAGAGATGGCGGTAGAAGAGAGAATTGGAAGTGCTCCTCTGTCAACGCTTTGAATCCCATTTTGAGCATAACGTAGAGCATCGTATACTGAAACACAAACTATTGTTCTAGGTCAATTTCCATGAAACTCACTGCAAAGTAAATGATGAAGAAGAGTAAGGCAAAGAAGACAGCATGGAGAGGAAGAAGTATCCAGTTGAATCTCTCCTCAACGATCCTTCGAAGGATTTCTTGGATCAACTCGAAAAAGTTCATGTTGGCCATTTGTTCGTATAGAAGAGTATCGAAACGGGCAGCCATAGCTGGAAAAACTTAATCGACTAAAAAGGCAAAGTGGAAAGAGCGAAGAGCCAAATGCGAAATGCGAAAACCCGTTGACGAGAAGTGTTCTGCACCCCGTCGTCCTTGGCTCTCTGGAGCCACGTCGGAGCCATATTAGAGACGCAGACGAGGAGAGAGTGTATGAAGAAAAGAGAGGGCAGAGTACGCACTCTTCATTGGTTTCATTAAAAGGAGCGGAGCCGAAAAGCCGAGAAAAGGAAATGGGAATGGGAATGAGTGGGGGAAATCTTGTTTTCTCGAGTGCCAGTAGATTTTGAATCTTAGGATTGGGGTGTGAAAGGAAATGTGTATGTTTGGTTAGTGTATGGATGGGACGGACATTGTGACGTAGCAAAACAATTCTTTCAAGGAACCATTAGAAACTCTTTTATTGCCATTCTACAAAAACTATAAAATAGTTCATGCAACCGGGTTTTTCTTCTGGTCCTTCTGGCGTTTCTCCTCCTCCAATCTCTTTCTCTCCTCCTCTTTTCTGAGCTCCTCCATCTTCTTGTCCTTCTCGAGCTCCTTCTTTATGTCCGGGCGCATTATGGTGAACGAGCAAACCTGCAAGATGTTATTTGGAAGAGTTGTGAGAGTTTCTAACTGACCAGTCCCTTATCAATACACAACACCGCCGCCGCATTGTCAAACTGTCCGCAGTAGGCAGGTGCCGAGAAGATGGTGACGAGTTGACGGTCGCCGAAGAATTCGTAACCGTCCATGACGACTTGATGGGCACGAACAATCAGTTCCAGTTGGTGGAGTGTCAGGAAGCGACGAATCGCTTCGGGACCGAAGGAACGACCGGCGCCACGTGGAGAGTCACCGTACAGCTGGATCTTTTCGTCGGGATCCGCCCATGTCAGGTCAGCGATAACACCGATGTCGGGGATGTCGAACGGACGCTCGACTTTCTCCAGTTGTCTGGAATGTATGAATTCTTCAGAGCCTCACTATCAAATCAGTACTCACCCCAAGTCGACGAGATCCTCCGAAATGCCTCCATGCATGCAGATGATCTTCTTGTTGACAACAGCACACAGTGGCATACAGTAGAAGGCCAGTTGGAATGCTTCGTAAAGAACCGGCGAGTAACGTTTCCGACACTCCTGGTAGAAACCGTATTGCATGTTCACTGGACGCGACTCGTGGTTTCCACGTAGAAGAAGCACTTGGCCGGGGTAGAGGACAGCGAAAGTGAAAAGCATGATGATGACTTCCAGCGAGAACGGTCCACGGTCCACGTAGTCTCCGAGGAACAAGTACTTGTTATCTGGTGGCCATCCATTCAACTCGAAAAGCGCGAGGAGGTCCTCGTATTGTCCATGGAGATCTCCACAAACCTTGACCGGTGCCTCGACATCCAACTTGACCGGATTTTTCCAGAAGTGCTCCCTAGCCCGGTAACACAGTTCAACGAGTTCTTTCTCGGCGAACAGTTGCTGACAGTATCCCGGACTCCAGTACTTCAGACGCTCCACGATGTTTTCCAGCATGACCGTTCCTTCTTGTTTTTTCTGTTGATCGTTCTGCAACCCCAGTCAGATTATTGGTCTCCGACGTTCAAACTCACTGCTATCTGAACAGCATTTTTCGCTTTACGATCACTTCCCGCGAATTTCCTTTCGTTTGGCGAAGGCGCCTCCATTGGAAAATTGAGAAATAGTAGAAAACGAAGTCACGGCGAAAAACTGATCGATAATCGATTGATCAAACTGATAACAGAAATAGTGAGTTCACGTGAAAACATCTGACTCGTTTTTCAACGTGGAAACTCATACCATCGTCTACGCCACTACTTCTGAATGTCGTGGGGGGTAACTAGGCCTTGTCTACTTCTATCAACCCAAATTAGTTTTAAAATAATTAATGTCAATACTTTATTGTCAATCAATGAGTCAGTCAGTTAGGATCCGCCGGGTCCACTTCCAGTGACCTGCTCCTTATTGTCGTTATTGCCACCCTTGTCCGCGTCATCGCGTTTCTTCTCGTATTCCTCCGGTTTCAGCTGCAGAAAACTGATCTCGAGTTCCCTGGAGACTCGGACGACGGCTGCGTAGTTCTGCATTTCCTCCTGGTAACGAGACGCCGAGAACACTGTGATCAGTCGTTTGTTGGCGAAGAATGCGTAGCCGAACTCGACGACCTGAACAGTTGTTTGCTTGTTTGGAATGGAATGGTTTGATAGACCTGATGAGCACGGATAACCAGATCAATTCCAAGTTTCTTGCACAATTCGTCGACCTGTTCCTCTCCGAAAACATGCGAAATGGCACGAGTCTTGTTCTGTTGGAATGTCTTCGTCGAGGCATCAGGATCCGCCCAAAGAAGGTCACACGCGAGAGGCTGAAAGTTGATTGATTCACAGAAAGTGAACTGGAACATCATACATGCGACTTCGCAGTCTCCAGAGGCAGCGGGATGTTTCGGATGTCATCCAGCGAGTTCAGTTTCGGCGAGATTCCTCCGTGCATACAGAGGATCTTGCCAGAGACAATGGCAGCCAGTGGCATGTACGAGAAGACTTCGTTGAACTTGGTGTAGTACATTTCAGCATCTCCTGCTCCCCCATCCTCGCCTCGCAGACGTGTCTTGATTTCCGCGTAGAAGCCGTAGTTCCTGAATCATTCGTGATTACAGTACTCCGAGAAGTGTTCTCAACTTGTTGATTGCTTTCAACTCGTGGTTTCCTCTCAACAAGTACACCTTCTTCGGCAACGCCAGTTTGAGGGCGAACAGCAGCATGATGACTTCCAGCGAGTGACGGCCTCTGTCGACGTAGTCACCCAGGAACAGATACTTGTTCTTCGTCGCCGGTCCGCATGCATTCAAGATACGGAGCACGTCGTTGTACTGTCCGTGGGTGTCTCCGCAGATGTCGATCGGCGCCTTGCATTCCACCAGAGCACATCTCTGTTCCATGTACACTTGGCCGACCTGGATGAGCAGCATCCTCAGCTCTGCGAGCTGAATAATAATTCCCCTGTCTGAACTTTCCGCAGTGACTCACATCAATCGGCTTTACTTTCGGGACCCCGACCTGCAAGAGCTTCTTGATGAGTGTAGAGAGATTGAATCCTTTGATGTTTGCCTCGGTGAGGTATCCGTCAAGGCCTTTCACAGGGTTAACTGTAGGCGGAGTCGTGGATTGATTCGTAGCCGACGTCGACGGAGTTCCTGCTTTCGGAGGAGCCTCGGGGGCTTTCTGGAACACTTTTTCTCTTCTTCTCAGAAGAGCGCGCTCACCTTTGCAGCAGATTGTTGCGCATTGTTAGTGCTCATTCCGAATTATTTTCTTTCGAGCCGAACTTCGGATGATTCCTAGTAGAAGCGAGAGTGAAAGTGAATACTGATGTGAAGACGATTTGGAGGGGAGGGGAGAAGGGGAACACGTGGATGGACTGATTACAGAATACACTGGAAATGGAGTGTCACGTTGCTTTTTAAGAGGGGTGTCACGTTGAAATGGTTTCCGAATTAAATGGAATGAGAGAACTTGAACAACTTCGAAGCTCGCAAAAGGAAAGTAGGAAACGAAACAAAGTGATGATTGTGTACTTATTTATCATCAAAACGTTTAATCCATTCAATCAGCTAACATTAGAATTTCAATAAACATTCGTCATCATTTACGAAGAAAACTCCGTTACGAGAAAACGGAACTCTTGACTATGCATCACCAAAGCTCCAACTCGACCGTCTTGTCCACGGAAAAAGTGTTTGGGTACAGAATCTATGAACATTGGCGAGTCGATGATTCCTAACAACTGGATTCCTTTCAAAACTTCATCTTCTTTGTAACTAAAACATTCATCCGATCGTGTTGGACTCAACTGAAACTCCTTCAGGTTTGGAAGACCTCCAGATATCCAAGTCTTCAGCAATTCATTCAGAAACTTTGCTGGTATTTGATCTTGCAGAGCGTAATACACAAAACAAGCACATTTCATGTCAAGAAGGTTTTCTATTCTAAGCCATTCTGCTTTCTTAGCGTGGAATGACTCAAACTGCAGTGGACCTGGGAACTTGTAATCCGAGGGTTCCACGGGGCACATCAGATCCAGATTCTTGATGTCTAGCTCTTCCAGAATAAACTTCAAAGTGCTCGTCGGCATCACTTCAACTACAGCATTTCTTCCGAAATGAACCGGTTCGGCTATTTGGAGAAAAAGGAACTTTCTGGTGTATTGCAGTGTAAAATGGTCCAAGTTGAATGAAGATCTGGTGAAGAGCGTGAAGTTTTCGATGCAGAACACCTGTACCAAATGATCCGTCAATTGTTCCATTTTCTTCAGATACTCTGCTTCTTCGTCTTTGTCCACAGATAATTCCAAATACAGTTTCTCTTCCTCTGTCATACTCTCCATGTTCCTTTTAACCTTCTTCTTGTTTTTCATGAATGACAAAGAAAGAAGCGGTTGTTCGTATCCAATGTATGAGACTGTATTGATGTTGTTTGAGGGAAAGAGAATGATCTGGTATTCTCCGAGAGCAGGGTTAACGGACCAGTGCAAACGAGGCACTTTGAAGTTGAGAGCTCCGGAAACCCGTTTGCATTCCGGAGAGATCTGGGAGAACTCGTATCTGAAAAAAAAACAATATCTTCTCTGAAAAAGTGAAACTTTTATCAACTTACAGTTCAACTGCTGACAATGATTTCAGGATTTGGTGCTGTGGTAGCAAAGGAAGGTTTAGAAACGGAATAGAGAAGGGCATTGTGTTGTGTGAGTGACTAGGAGAATGACCGCAACAGGCTGTATTTGGGACAAAAAGAATAAGAAAATAGACTAGAGTGGCATTTATCGACTTTTGTTAGAAAAACATTTTGACGACAACAGATTTATCCAACCTGGTGCTATTGGATGTGAAGAAAATGAGAAAAAGAGATAGGTCCCACCGAGATTTGAACTCGGGTCGCAGGATTCAGAGTCCTGAGTGCTAACCGCTACACCATGGAACCGGACGGTTGCGGCAAACGGGAGGGTGTAGACAAGCGAGGGGAGAACTGGGTATTTGATGTCTGATGAGTGGAAAGCAGAAGTTTTCGCAATAGAGGGACAGATTATTAAGAAAAATTATTAATTCCAAAAGCCAGAACAAGTAGCAATAAGACAATAATTGAACGGTATTCTTAAAATTCCACACAACCGATTTATTTGTTGGTTTCCTCCTTCTTTATATACTTGAATGCAAAGCAATCCTTATCGATTTTCTTCTTTGAGTTCACACATACATTTTTCACGCTAAAAATGTACAAAAAGTGTTCAGCAAGCTGCTCCAAGAGCTCCATTTGCTCAGATTCGCAGAGTGTTTTACCAGGGCAACGGGTGTTTATCTGGGTTTTGATGGGCAATGATACCCGATTGGCAGTTCTCTTCGAACCACCAACATATTCATTGAAACCAGTAAACTTTGAGATTCGGAAGGAAAAGAGTGGATCGGCGAACATGTCATCATCGGAACTGAGCAGTTGGATACGGGGATCTGGACCCAAGTCCAGGGAAAGACTGTGGATTTTGAAGTTGAAGTATCTGGTGATGATCTTGGTTCGTTGGGAGATGAGGGAAAAGGAGATTCTGAAAGAAGAAGGAATGCAACTACGAGAAACAGAATAAAGAACTTACAACTCATCTAGGGTCAAATTTCTGATGACCATCGATAGTGGAAGGAGTGGAACATTGGCTAACGAAGAGGATGTCATGATGAATGAATGAATGAATGAGTACTGCGAGGTTTACCGGGTGCAGAACGAGTTTATTGAACGCGACGGCCAGCGCGTTGCAGTTCTTATTGAACAAGGAAGGCTGTACGAGAGTCAAGACTCGCCATCCTGCGTTGTGTCTGCTGCAGGGGACACACAAGATCTGCGACACTCTAACATCTTCGGTTTAATTACCCAATTTGAGGTGCGTCCGCGTAACACGACACAAAGCGATTTGGAGTCGTTACGATTCAATTTTGAACAGTCTCCTTCAGGGGAGACAAAATTACAGACTATTCCAGCACATGGTTTAGCTGTGTTGATCTGTGCTTTGTTATGGTCCTTTGTGGTGGCCGACAGTGTCGCCGAATGATATCATGTCATGGAACTGATAAGAAACTGTCAAACAATGAAGATAAACAGCACAATCATTCCTTCGAGTGCGTGCAAACATTCATACCCAGACCTTCTCACTGTTCTCGTCTCTTCTCTCTCCTTCACGTTGCCATAGGGTTCTTCTCACTCTCTCCTCGTGACGATGACCCGAAAACCCTTTCCATTCCTTGGTCTCCCCGAACTGTCCCAATTGGAAGTTCTTGAAAAACTTGAGATCTATGAGCTGTAAGTTCATAAAACACTCTGTATTTCAAGTTATCGATTGTTCAGATTCTCTTTTTCCCTAATTTCCAAACGATCAAAGTCTATTGCGAAATGTGTGAATAAGGAAGTGGAGACATTGAAATGGAGTTTCGACAATGCAGAAATCCACTCGATTAGCCTCAAAAGCTCCCGAGATTACTTCCTCGACCTTCAGTTTCTGATTAATCGAGATGAGCATGAACACGAGTTTTTGAATGATCGGATTCCGTTCAATGGAGAGTTACTGAAGTGTGGAAGGGACGGAAGAAACTTTTGTTTCGTTGAGAAATGGTCCCCGAATCAGTCGATAATACTGGAACAGTCCATACTTGATCAACTCTCCGCACACATTCTCGAAGTCTTCAAATTCAAAAAATTCGAGTTTTGGGCCTATTTCCCAATTGATATTCCAAAGTGTTTCGTCTGGAATCATACTAAAAAGTTCTCGAAGCTCTATATCAATATCACTGATTACGTTCCAATCGATCATCTGAAACTGGTTTTCGAAGAGCTGAAAGTTGGGAATTTCGAAGTCAACTGTCATCATGTATCTCCAGAAGGAAGAGGGCAAATCAACTACAACTTCCCGATGACAATGCAGATTTTCAAGAGTTGTTGGACGAATTGTCTCAACTTGGAATCTCTTTTGAACATGAAGTGTCGGAGAGTAGAACTGAGTTGTCAGATACTTTCAAACAAAGAATTGAATGCACTAATCAAACATTGGATCGATGGAAACCTTGAGAATTTGGAGGTTTTCAGAATGGACATGTTGTCCTCGACTGCTCAGGAAGCCGAGATTTTGGATGGGATAGAGACTGTTGAATGGAATGAAAAGAGCCGGCCGGCTAGATGGGAGTGAGTTTATTGAGAGTTCACATTTCCTAAGTGGATACAATTTTCAGTGACGACGACTATTCGGGTGGCAGAGATTTCAGAAGACGTGGTGATGGGGTAATGGCAACTGTAGATATGACATTGATGTTCAAGTGGTGTGTCTGGTATCCGAGATATCTTGGGTAACTTTCTGGTTTCAAAGAACAAATTGTTTTTGATTAGTTCATACAACGCATCTTCAATTAACGTCCAATAAATACTTTTCTTTCCAAACGAATAGTCGAACCTCGCTGTGAAACTCACAAATTTTCACAGACACAGTCGCCAGAAGTCCGTCTTTCCGGCGAATGTCTCGTCCGTTTTCTAATTCAAAAAATCTGAAAAACTGTATTTCAATAATGGAGTTATTTGAAAACAAACTTGAATGTTTCTGGTCGATTCTTCGGATTCCATGGAAAGTGTTCAATTCCTTCAAGGATCTGATCTTGATCTTTGGATGTTTTCGACCAGCATAAGAACGACTCAAGAGTGTTCAATTCTCCGGAGAGCCAATGTTTCACGAACTTGTTCAATTCTATATTTGTCAAGGAATCCCTCTCAAGTTTCAAAACCCTGCATTCCATATTCAAAAGAGCTTCGATTGAAATCCAATGTCCGTCGTCCACCGACAAATGGTCCATTTTCAAAGGTCCGACGTACTTGTAATCTCCAGTTATGGTGGAGTCCAGGTGCAATTTTTGAATCTGCAGGTCCTCAAAGAACACTTTCAGATCATTCGGGTCTTGTACATTCGAGTAAAGAAACCGAAATGTGTTTGTGTACTTTGCTACAAACTCCAAGTGTGTATCGAGTGAATCGAAGACTTCTAGTTCGAAGTTTTGAACCTTGAACACTTCCAGTATATACTTGGTCACCTCCTCGAACAGTGGTAGTACTTGGGAGGCATTTCCGATGTTCTCTGTCAACCCAACAACCCATTTCTTGTCTTTAGAACACCGAGCCATCGGAACAAGAGTTCCTTGAAGTTTGAGTTTTTCTAGATCAGCCATTATTTTATCAGTCATTTCTGTGTCTAATGCCAGTAAACTGTTTCGTTTCTCATCCAGCAACCAGATGTGATAATTCAAGTGTAATTCTCCGAGAAACCATTTGAAGCAGGGGATTTGGAATTTACAGGTTTTCACGATTCGTTTGGTTTTTTTGGAGACAAGAGATAAGGATAGACTGAAATGAGAAAGTAACATATCAGCAGGGAGGATGAATGACTTACAGATCATAGAATTCAAGTTGTCCGACGACTTCCAACTGAACAAGTGTTGGAAGTTGAAGGAAATTGAAGGAACAACAGTTTCTTGGAGAAGACATTGTAGAGATGGAGGAGGGTTGGGGTGAAGGGGAGGGGAAACAAAGAGGCTGACAATTATGGTGTGGCTGTAGACAATCGATGATGAGGATTAGATTGGTGAGACAAGACAGGTCCATTCCCACCAGTTACCACGTCACCTGACGCATTCATTCGCTCACAGACAATATCGTTCGATTTCCCCGCTCTCCCTTTCGTCGCTCAAGCAGTTATTCTTGAGAAATTCGATATTGATGAAGCGTAAGTTTTCATTTAATTTCTTTCCCTTCACCTTTATCTGTCTCTCCAGATTCTTCTTTTCGTTGTGCTCGAAGAAAACTAGAAGCATAGTGAAAAGAACAACTACTCCGTTCAATATGCGCATAAAGTACAGCAATGAGCAGCAAATGAAGATTCAAGATGTGAATGCAAACGAAGAGTTCACTATATACTTTTCACCTGGTCGGTATGGATTAATGAGTCAGTTGAGAATCGATGGAGAATTGCTTCCGATGAAAAAGGAAGGAAGGTGGATTTGGAGTTTCGGAAATCGTGATAATCAGGAAAGTGATCGACTTGCACTGATCAGAATACTTTCCGATTATTTTGGAGATATCTTCAAAATCAAGAACTTGGAACTTGAAGATTGTATCGAACCGAAGCAACTCAAATGTTTCGAGAACAACAAAATATTGGATAGTTTCACAATAAAGAATCTTCGAGATGAGTTGAATGCTGAGAACATGAACTTTATCATGAAGGATTTGAGAGTCAGTTCTTTGAGTCTGAACACTCCAATCCAGAGAGACTTCGTGTACTCCGAACCGTTGAGATGCGTGAACTTTGAGATGGATTGGGCCAGTTGGCTGCCGATGGACACTATTCTGAATATGGAGTGCGAGACTGTGGAGATTGAAAACGAAGATCTTTCATATGAACAACTGAATCAGATTATCAGAAAATGGAAGAATGGAGGTCTGAACAATCTGAGATTGTTTAAAATGACGATGCACGTAAACGATGAAGATGAGAGAGATGGAATCCTGGAACAAGTGCTGAATCAGATTGACAACTTTCAAGGAGATCCTGAGGACAGACCAGAATATCAGTAAGTTCATAGGGTTCGGAGTATTCGAACAACGAGATATTTCAGAAACTTGGACCTTTCGAATGGGCGGGATATCCGAAGAGACGATGAGAAGATTGCTACTGTCGATGTGATCGAATTTTTATTCATTTTTATCGTTTGGCCTTAGTTTTTGAAATTAACAACTACTTTTTCTCTGTTAAATGAATCTCAACTCGCGTTCTCCCACTCGATGGGAAGGCCCACTGGGGCCATCGCATTTTCCAAGTAGTTTTGAAGGGACCAGGCCACCCTTGTAATTCATCAAAGTACCCTGGTCCGTTCAAAACTACGGTACCAGAATGCATTTGCATTGACTCGTTCGTTCAAAAGTGTTATTGAACAAACCAGGGTACTTTGATAGATCCAGTTTGTAATGCACTCTGGAATCAATCCAGACTATTAAGACAAACTGGCTGTATGCGGCCAGTTTGTCAATGCACTCTGGACAGTTTGTCTTACACTTTTGAACGAACCAGGCCACCCTTGTCATCTATCAAAGTACCCTGGTTTGTTCAATAACACTTTTGAAATTTTAAAATTTTGAAATTTGAATTTCAA
>LR537893.1:0-45524 GCA_900883565.2 Caenorhabditis panamensis
AATTCTCTTAGGGCGAGTATTCTGACTTCCCTTGTGAATGATTCACCGTGAGTTTTTTGTTGTGGTTACTGAAGTTTTGATGACACTTTTTTCAGAATGCGCGACTTCATCCTAAGAAAAAGTTTTCGGAAAGTTGAAATTTTCTCTCTTTTTCGTCTGGCATGAGAGGTTCCCGGAGATCAAGGAAAAAACTATGGAGTTGACGAAGCAAGGAACTGTGAAATGTCGGTTTAGATCATGAAATTTGTTGCATTTTTCCTTTTTTTTCAATAAAGTTTGCAATAATTGGGTCAAATATCACATCAATATAAAGGAACATGTTCGAAACTGCCCGATGGGTCTCGCCACGAATGCGGCGCCGATTACGGTAGTCGCGCCGCGCAAAAACAGTTTTCCCATTCGTGCGCACTCATTCTTCTTTTTTGAATCGAAATTCTTGTTTTCGAAACTAAAACCCCAACAAATTTCAAAAAAACTTGTCAAAAACCGGTAGCAATGGCGAGAAAAGTCGGCGGGCGGCTTTTGCCGTGTGAGCCGGGCAGCACGCAGTACGAAGAAGACGAATTCCGCGGATTGCGTCGCAGACCTTGGATGTTCTTTCGTGTGGGAGTAGTCACAAACGAGATCACCACAGAACACGTGATGTGAGTTTTTGCCTAGCTTTTCTCAAAAAAAATGTTTTGTTTCAGACACTTCGTCACGAAACTGCGCGAGACGTTGATTGAAAACGGAGTTCTTCTCGATGGCGAAACGGAACATCTCAAGTACACTCTGGTCGGTACAGACTACGCATTGGTAAGCTGAGGACTTTAGCTTCAACTATTATTGAGTTTAGTGGTACAAAGAACTGAAGGATGGTTTGGATCAGAGCAAATACAAGTACGAAGAGGGTCCATTGTCTTGTCCGATTGTCATTACGATTCTCGACCAACATGGTGAGGAAAAGCTCAGGAAATGCGTAACTATCGAATGTTTCCAGATCGCAGCGAAGTGGACAAAGTCATCAGCCACTTCTCGCATGAGATGCATTTCTGCAAGGTTACGATTCTATAAATACGTTCTGTCGACTAGCAATATTTTCAGCTGGAAAAGGACGAGGTGTTAGAGATGCTTCAGCAAGACGACTACAGAGATATGGAGTGGGTGAAACGAATGAGAGAACAACGAGCAACAAACTGATTTCAGCAAACTCTGCATCGATTTCGCGGAATATCTCATCGAGCAGGAAGGACTTCTTGAAAGTCTCGCAATCAAAGCGCCCGTCGAAGAAATGTTAGTGCGCCATGTCGTGTTTTGTTTTTAATGTTTTTTGTCCCAGCGAATTCGCATTTGGGACCACGTTTCCAGTGTCGAGAACCGGGTTCGGTGGATTTGGCCAACAACGTCGTCACGAAACCAGGTAAAAAGTTTGTCTACACCAGGTCAATGACGTGGAAGGTCAATCGAGACCGCCGCTGACGTGGCTTTTCGG
Organism: Caenorhabditis panamensis; assembly: GCA_900883565.2. Classification (NCBI taxonomy): domain Eukaryota; kingdom Metazoa; phylum Nematoda; class Chromadorea; order Rhabditida; family Rhabditidae; genus Caenorhabditis; species Caenorhabditis panamensis. The sequence continues at coordinate 1,472 of LR537893.1, forward strand.
GGGAGAAGCTGCCGGCTGTCATTCGATTGTTTTTTTTTTCTGTTACGCGGCTGTTCCTTGGGACGGGTAGAGTGAACCGAGATAAATCATCCAGTTCCATTTTCCCCGGTCCCCTCAATACTTTCTCAGCTCGCCGCCACTCACAAAACTCTGTTTGCGAAACTAGGGCTCCGCATGGCAGAAGAATTTCGACGGCCATGTGCGCAAACTGTTCAGATTTGAATGTTTCCAGTGGGCTGAAGTAGTGTTTTCTAATTTATGTGGTCCCATTCTCGTGCGCCCATCGAACGCGTTTTTGTTTATTGATTTTTGAATCTGTCGCAAGTTTTTCTATAATCACATTCGCGTGTCGGCAGTTCCTTCAGTGGTCTATGTAGTAGATTCTCAGTCGGAATATCAATTCCCTACGTTTTTGATGATGAAGGTAGATAAACTGACACTCTTTTGTTATGTCGTGTGTTGTGTAAACAACCCGCCGGCATGTTGCATCTTGACCGTATGCGTAAATTTATGCGATAATTATCTTATCTCTCATCTCGGAGCAAATATTGAATGCCTATAGTGATTATTTTCAGACAGAAAACTGGTAAGCAACCAATGGACTGGAAGGGCTCTTGTAAGTTTTCTTTGTTTCTAGTCCGAAAATTGATAGTTGATTCAGATAACAAGGCCCCGCCTGGTCTCGCACCCCCAGGACTTCATTCGCAGAAACACACAGTTTCTACAGCCCCTCCTCCTGGTTTGGGAAGTTATCATCCGCCTCGTCATGAACACGAACATCGTCCACGTCCTGCAACATCACCCAGAGAGCATCATCCACAGCAGCAAGTGACAGAGAATCGATCGTTTGCGCCACCGCCAGGTATAATTACTTTCCGAACTGTCTATAAATAATTGCCCGCTTGTAGGTATTCCAATCGCTCGTCCTCCGGGAATCGATGGTCCTGCACCCACTGCAACAGTTTCTCACAGTTCGACCCGTGATGTCAGTGACAGCATCGAATTCTTTGACGATGGTTCTGAGGAACTGAAAGAAGAGGAGATCATTGATCCACACGTCCTTTCATATGACTTGGTTCGTAGCGCCAGAAGACATGTGGTGGACAATGAAGATCCTCGAGGATCACCACTTCACACGTCCAATCCTATGGTAAGTAATATAACTATTTGTGATGTAATTCTTGTTTGTTTCAGGCAAGGGCGATAAACTGTTCCACAACATACGCACGTTTCGCCACTCCGTTCGTCTCACTCATACACAATCTCGACTTCCTCTATGTCATCAACTTTTCCGTTGCCACAAGAGACAAGGACTATCACGATGATGTTAAGCAACTGTTCCGAGAAGCTTTCAACGCTGGGTTGGTCGGAAATTTAATTTCTAGTTTCAACATTTTTGTTCAGATTTCCTGACAAATTGAGAAAAAGATTCCTGAATCCTCGCTTCTACAGCAATGAATGGCGTGAGGACGATGCTGAGATGCTCTTCGAATTGATCATGTTCTATTTCTACACTGCTCGCTTCAGACGACGTCTGATTGTTGGAATAGAAACATTTGTAAGCGAAGAGTGAACATGCAATGAGTATGCTTTATGTTTAGATCCCGTCATGGAATGAGATGATCAAATCGTTTTCACGCGTCGACGATCAGAAGCTTCGTAACGTTGGAGTGTTACCTGCAGAGCTAGTCAATTTGAGGAAAGTAACCAAAAAAGTTGAATACTGGATTCAAAGTGCGCTGTCTCACGACAGTGATCAAACCCAGATGACGCAAGATCAACGGTTCGAGATGTCATCTCGAAATGATCGCACTCTCTTTGGAGAAACCGACCATACTTTTCGTGAACAATCTGGGAGTCACCATCGAGGCGAATCAAGAATTCATCAAGATTCAAGAGAGCGCTTTCAACCAGAAGAAAATAAACGCCTGCAAGAATTGAGAAGGGAGGACAATCCTTATGCCCAACGTTTGAATCGCATGCAAGAAGAAAGAAGAGTGGATGAATCCAGAGAAACCTACAATACTCAACGTCGATTCGGAGAACACAACGATGAAGGCTTAGATGAGGTTGATCAGGCAATGCGCTCTAGAAGCAGACAAGATCGTCAGGATCGATATGAAGAACAACCGGATGTGCCGTTGGGGTTTCGTCAAGATACCGGTCCCGTCTATGAGAAGCACGAAGTTTGCGAATCGATAGGAGAGAATGTCCAAGAGTCTGAAGAAGTGATGGAAGAGCAAGAAGAGCAACCTGTGGTGAATACAGACGAACGACCGAAGCAAGAGTACAAGTTCGTGCAGAACGAGTATCAGTACGAGCCTCTCTGGAAGAAATTCGAGTTAATTGATCCACCGGAGGACTTCAGAACTCTGACTGCCGTCCCGATCTTGCAAGATTACATGAACACTGAGAACGAGCCGTATCTGCGACGAATTCAAGAATCTGGAGTTTACAAGTCCGCTGCTCATTATCTTGATGTTCAGTTTCGTTTGCTTCGTGAAGATCTTGTCAGCTCATTGAGAGATGGATTGGACTTGTATCGAAAGACCGGCACTTGCAAAGGACACCGCATCCCAGGAGTCGACTGCTCCGACGTTTCTATTTGCAACATCGAACGAGTCGACGGAAAGCAGGTCACCGAGAGGGACGGACTGGAAATGCGTATTGTTTGGCCAGCTCCCTTCGACCTCACGAGATTGATGGATAACGAACGAGAAGCGAAAGAGTCAGGACTGGCTATACTGTCTTGCGATCGATTCGTCGAGGACTACCATCTGGTGATCATCTCCTCTTCTCTGCTCAACACCAAAGGATGTCTCCACCTCGTCATCTTGGAAAGCAGTCGACCTTTCAAAGCGAATACTGGTTATCAAATGGCGCAAGGAAAGAGTTATCTGCCGTCGTACGAGTTTGTTCTCAAGAACATGAAGAAGGTGAATCCGTTCAAACCGATTCCGTTCGAGAGATACTTGGTTCATGGCAAGAAGACAATTTTCCGTCCACCATTCCACAGGCATGAGAAGACTGAAGAACAGCTTGCTGAAGAAAGACGACTAGAGGTGAGCATTCATTCCCAGGTCACCCTAATTTCTGAGTGTTGCAGAAGCTGTACGGGGAAATACGCAGCATTGCAGTTTCCAAAAGAATCATGAAGGGCAAGGCTATTCCTGGTGGCATCGATGATGACGATGACGAAGACTTTCGCTATAATCGAGGTCATAAAGACGATGCACCGAACGATGAGGAGTATGAAATGCTGCAAGAACCCATGTTCAGACAACACTTGGGCGTTTCTAACGGAGGTAAATTGCTGAGCAATGAATATAACCCACAACAAACTTTAAATTCAGGAAGTGACAAGATCATGATCGACCACAAATGGTACTCGATTTCCAAAATGCTCGATGAATTCCATCCGGATTACCTTGATGATAGTCAACGTGTCGCATTCTGTCAAACGTTCAAAAATGAGATCTCTCTGATTCAAGGACCTCCTGGAACCGGAAAGACGCATATCGGAGTGAAGATTTTGAAAACAATGCTTCATAATCGCAGCCACTGGAGAATGACGGAGCCAATCTTGATTGTGTGCTACACCAACAGCGGTCTCGACAATTTGCTTGAACGAGTTTGGCAAATGATCGATGATGATGAGACGCTTTCGAGAGACCAAGGAAAGCCACGGATGATCCGCTATGGAAGAAAGTGCGAATCGGAGTTCCTGAGACGAAGAAACGTTATGCGAATGGATGTGAACGATCAGTACAAACAGAAAGTTCCGGAGAACATTCTGCGGGATCAGTCGAAAGCTTCAACTCAAAAAAGAAGAAAGGGCGAGATTCTTGGCGTGTCGAGCTACACACTGTATTGCTCTCGAAAGTGAGTATCTCTGCTTCATCTGTTTACACATCCTATTTTTTCAGCGAGTTGGTGTCGTTCAGTGTGATATGTAACATTATGGATGTCAACCATCAGAATGAGATGAAGATATTTGCTGAAGGCCATGTGGACTCGAAGGAACGTCCTCTCAGTCTCGACGAAGCGTTTGCTTGTTGGTTGTTGGATCGAGATTTCGGAAGTGCGAACAAGGCCCAGACTAAGAAAATCAATAAGTCCAAGTTTAAAAATCTTCCTGAAGACTCTGACGATGAGCGTCCGACGCACCTCACCGTAGAAAACAGTGACGACGAAGACGAATCAGATCTGAACGATGAGCAAATTCTGGACAAGCTCTTCAAGAAGATGAATGTAGGTCACGTTACAGAGAAAACAATACATTTCCTTTTTTTAGCTCGAATGCTCTGGAAAAGACGTTCTCGGATCGACAAAGGGAGACGAAGCTGACGAGTACTTCACGAAAAGTCCATGGGAGCTCGTGAACAATCACCAATCACGACTCGTAGTGCTACTGGGAAAGAAAGACAAAGATGTTAGTAACCGGAACTTTTTTGGAGTAATTATGTTTTTGCAGGGTGCTTCGATTGACGAAAACATCGCTGAATTGGTGAAGGAGGTGAAGGAGATGATTCTCTCGACCCAACCTTTGAAGAAGGAGGAACTGGCCGATATCAAGTTCATTTTCAGCCTCGCCAGACCGAAACGATGGGCACTCTATCAGACATGGTGTGATGGATTGGTAAGCTGTGGCAAAGATGTTTTCAATTGCTTATTGCTTTTTTTTCAGAGGAAACTTATGGCCGAAAACTTGCCAAGAGAGATTCGCGAATACCGTGCGGCGTGTCAAACAGCTCAGAAATCATTCGAAGTTATCGATTCGGAGATTATGAAAATGGCGATGGTGATCGGAGCAACCACTTCTGGATGTTCCCGATTGCGCTCAGCACTCGAGCAAGCAAAGCCGCGAATTCTTTTGGTTGAAGAGGCCGCAGAAGTTCTCGAAGGTCACATCGTGTCCGCAATGATCTCCAGCGTTGAACAAGTCGTGATGATTGGTGATCACAAGCAGCTTCGTCCGATGCCAGCCGTTCACGCTCTTGGTACCGAGTACGGATTGAACATCTCGATGTTCGAGAGACTTGTCGAACGGGGACTTCCATACACCCAACTTCGCTCTCAACACAGAATGAACGTTACTATTGCTGATAATATAGTGAGACCAGCGTTCTACGACAAGTATGTTTCAAGTAATTGGCGATTTGATAACATGGTTTTTCAGTGTCCAAGATTCCCCGAATGTCTTCGATTATCCTGACACAGATGGCATGGCTACGAATCTGTACTTCTGGAGTCACGCAGAAAAAGAGGAAACTCCGGACGGTATCTCTTGGCTCAACAAGCATGAAGTGGATATGACTGTGGCTCTGGTTAGATACCTGTTGAAACAGTCTTACACTTACAAAGATGTAGGTTCTTCTCATTCTTCTGGTTCTAATCTTTCTCATTTTAGATTGTCGTCTTGGCCACATATGCTGCTCAACGCAACTACATGGTTTATGAGTTCCCCGCTTTGTTAGGACCATCTGAGCATCAACTTGTTCCTGTCGAAACCGTGGACAGCTTCCAAGGAAGAGTATGTTTAACCTTGTTATCGGTGTTTCGCAGTCAGTGAATTTTTAGGAGAAAAAGATCGTCATCGTCAGTCTGGTCCGTTCTCACCGAGGAGTCAAGGAATACTCTGGAATCGGTTTCCTGGCCGTTGCCAACCGTATCTGTGTCGCGCTCACTCGAGCACAACACGGAATGTACATCATCGGAAACGGAGAGTACCTCATGGAGCAATCTGACCTGTGGAAAAAAATCGGTCGAAAAATGGACAAAGGAGACAGTTTGATCGGCTACTGTCTTCCACTGAAGTGTTCTGCACATGGAAACATCACCGAAATCAGACATCCGCGCGATTTCGCTACTTCTGCTCCTGAAGGAGGCTGTTCGGAAGTTTGCAACATCCAGAAGCTCTGCGGCCATTTGTGCGAGCGCAAATGCCATCCACATGTGGAAGAGGAACACTTGAAGCCGTGCGAATACAAGTGCACTCTGACGTGTCCCAATCCCAACTACAACCATCAATGTACGAAAAGATGCTACGAAGACTGCGGCTCGTGCATGTCCTTCGTCGAAGTTGAGCTCGAATGTGGTCATCAGATCTCCACTCCATGCAGCAGAGTTCAATCGGCCCAGTGTGATCAGAAGTGCAACAAGAAGCTATCATGTGGACATCCGTGTACCAACGATTGTGGCGAGATGTGTACTGAAATTTGCAAGAACGCTGTCCATACTGAACTCGAATGTGGCCACGTGAAGGAAGTGATGTGTGGACTTTTGAGACTCGGTCACTACGACCCTACTTGTGTCGAGAAGTGCCGGGAGAAGATGATGCTCTGCGATCACTATTGTACGGAACGATGTGGAGAACAGTGCACTGTGGTATGCAAAGAACTGGTCACAGTCACTCTGGATTGCACTCATCAACAAACCGTCATATGCTCCGATCTCGGTGTGGATCACAGCACCGCTCATATCGAGTGCAAGGTATACTCTAACATGACGATCCATTTCTTCAAAACCTTATTTTCAGACTCTCGTGCCAATGCTTCTGCAGCCTTGTAACCATCGAGACAAAGTTCCATGCGGTAGCGAGCCGTTTACTGATATTTGCACACAGCCATGCCCACAAGTCCTTCCGGAGTGCAATCATCAATGTGGAGACGCTTGTGGAACTTGTTACAAGAGTGAGTCGCCTTCTTGTTAGATTAAGGGCATTAGTTTTCAATTCTTTATTTCAGCTGGAAAACACGTGTGCCAGACAATCTGCAACAAACCGTTCGAATGCGGTCACAGTTGTACTGCCAAGTGCGGAGAAAAGTGTCCATCGTGCAGGGCCTACTGCTCCAACGCATGTACTCATCAAAGCTGCGGTCTAGGTGAACGATGCTTCGGTCGAGAATGCTTCATGCTCTGCGCGCTGTGCACCAAGACTTGCTTCAACCGCTGTCTCCATCGCAGCTGCACCAAAAGATGTTACCAAGAATGCAACGTGAAAGTGTGCAACGAACCATGTGCTGAGAAGCTCAAGTGTGGCCACGCTTGTCTTGGAATGTGTGGAGAGAAGTGTCCGAGTAAGCGCGCTTACTATGTAACTATTATACAGTAATCAAATTACAGAGATCTGTGGAACTTGCGAGCGAGACAAATACATACAGTGTGTTGCGAGCATGAAGGGAAACACTCAGAAAGTTCATCGTCTGGTCATGAATCCGAAATGTCATCACATTTACCCCGTGGAGTTTCTCGATGAGCACGTCAAGAAGGAAAAAGAGGAGAACAAGCAGCTCACCTGCCCGAGATGTTCTGCCTATATCGTCGGAGTGGTGAGATACGCGAAGTATGAGAAGAAACGTGTTCTCGACGAAAACACAGTGAGTTATTATTTACAGTGGTCTGTTCGAGAGAGTGAAATTTCAGAAAAAGATGAAAGAAATCTCGAAAGACGTCAATTCTCGGGAATATTCTGATATTCTGATAGATAAAATCGCTTCTGAAAGATGTTCTCTCAGGAATATCAGGATGAATCATACGAATGAAGTCCAGGCCTCAATTTTTCGATTAGACGAGGCGTGCAACGACTTACGCGAAGAACTCTTGGTGATCAGAGGCAAAAATGAACACAAATGGAAACTCCGGTTCTACCTGGAAGTTGTTCGTTGCTTCCAAGCAGTCATCAGACTTCTGATGTCCGGTTCTATCTACCGCCTCGTCAAAAGGAAGGACTTCCCTCCGAACATGGAGCAGATGCAAATCAGAGTTTTCGGAGATTTCGCGTTCCCGAGAATGATGGCAGAATTTGCTGTTCTGGCAGAGCACATGTTCGCGCATTGGCCTTCTGACATGCCCGGAGCTTTCATGCCACTGACCCGTTTCCTTTTAGCCAAGATGACCGTTCTCAATGAGGTGATTGCTTGTTGTTGTTCTGTTTCGTTCTAATGTATATTTCAGGTCACTGCGATGTGCTTCCAACTGAAATGCGAGGGCCGTGACATCACAGAACTCCAGTCTAGAGCCATCGGCAACGCCTGTCTCAAACTGTTCACGCAGAATGAGACACAAAACGTGGATCAGAACATTGGTAACTTTACAAAGAAACACCAAAAGTTCAAATTGATTTTCTTTCAGCTCCAATTGAAGAAGTACTCTACAACACTGTTCCTCGTCTTTCCGAACTCGGATCCTTGTTCACTTGGAAAAAACTGAACGTCCCAACTTTCTGATTTCTCCCAGTAATCCTAGTTTTTAATTCCCAACTTTAACCGTATTCTAAATGTTTTATTGTTTTCTCACCCTAGCTTTCATTCCCTCCCCTTCCACGGTTCTTTCACTAAAATGCCTTTTCCTGCCCGTATTTCGCTTACATGTCCCCGTTTTATTCGAACTGTTGTATGCCCCCTCTGTCCCCCCTCAGGAATCTCCATCGCATCCTCTCCCCATGTGTCGTGTTTGTCTTGTTGCATCTACGCTCTGCCGTGAATGCACAAGACGCGCGAACTTGGAAATTCAAACTGGCGATCCCGTTTTATTGTGTTTTTTTTTCTCTTGTTACCAATTAGGTATTCAACAAAGTATTAATTTACAACTCGCGAATGTTCCATCCATTTCTTTCCGTTTGATTCGAATAATTTTTACTTGATGTTTTGATTTGTTCAGATAATAATGTGTCTTTTCAGTTTCAGTCAGACAATGGTTATTCCCAGAAGAAAGTCGATGTTATCCCAAGAGGAAAGGATCAAACGACTCAAAGAGAGCAGACAGAAGTACAGTCAAATAGGAAAAACGAGGAGAAACGACGAGCAGCCGTCTGCGTCGTCGGCGTCACAAGTCCCTCCTGCTGTCCGTCTGCCTGTCGTCCCGAAGCCTCCAATCGCACCTCCACGTCTGACATCCGCCGCAGGACCTCTCGCTCCACGACCATCGCAGGCTCCTCGAGCTTCTCTTGCTCCAAAACCTGTGAATTCCTCGCGTCTCCAAGACGACGCCGATTTCGAAGTGGATCCGAACTCACTGGCGATGATCAACAGTGGAAAGATCACGATTCCGATGAACCGCCCTTCGATTTCTGCTCCCAGAACTACTCTCGGATCCAGACAGTCTCTCGCTGGCAGACCGTTCAGCAGATTCGTGAGTTGTTATTCAAAGATTTCACTGAACTAACTAATTTTTTTCCAGAGAAACTCGATTGCTCAAGAGCCCCGTCCGAGTCTTCTGCCTCTAGGAATCAACGTGTTCGAGGCGAGTGTCAATCAGAGAAACGAGGTATTGAAAACATCGTGTTTTGCAGCAGTTGACTATTTTATTTCAGGTTTCCGACTTCCTGACCAACATGATCACTGTTCCCGGCTCCACCGGATCGAGCACAACGGTGTCGGCGAGTGCAATGAACGCGACGAGAAGCAGAAAGATCCGATTCATGGAGACTGCCATTCAGGAAGCTCGCGACTCCGCCGAGTCTTCTGATGTCGCCGCGGCTTCCACTTCCATCCGTCATAGCCCGACTACCGACACTTTGTTCATGCCAGCTTCGATTTTGTCTACGAGGAATAACTCTCGCAAGGTTAGACTGTTTCCCAGTAATCCAATCAAAAGAGAATTTCAGAAAGTCAATTTGGGTGATGCGCCTGTTCCTCCAACGCCAAGAAGGCTCATATTTGAAGACGAAGAATCGGTTGTGGAACCAGAGCAAGAGAACATTGGCAAACTGATTGAAGAGTTTGAAAAGTATGTGCAATAATTTTGAAACCCATAAACATCCAAACACTTTCAGAATCGCAGAGCTCCTGTCGAACCCACAACGAAAATTGACGAGTGGGGAGAAGAAGAAATTGCAAGAAGCTGTGGAGAAACTGGAGATATCGCTTAAAATCAGAGAACAGAAAGAAGAAAAAGAATCCACCTTCAAGTCGCCACCGAAGCGCTGTCTTCCAGTTCCACCTGTCCCACTCACTCCACTCGGTTCGATTTTGGAGAATGTGAACCTTGAAGACTCGGCAGAAGAGGACGAGTTGGAGTTGAGTGCACGGAAGAACAAGAAACTGAGAAGAAGCTCGAAGATGAAAGTGGGCGGAGATGCGGTAAGCGAAGAGAGTTGTCTTGAGATTCGATGACCAGTTTGCTTTCAGAGAAGACCCTGGTTCGTCGTTCCTCCCGTGGTGTCAAGCCGTCGTTGACTGATCCTGATTCGAGAAGATAATCCTGTGAATATCAAGAATAACTACCGGCTTCTTTGCTGTAAATATCAAAAATAAATACCGGCTCTTTGTAAAACTCACAGTCATTTACCGATATTTCCGAATGAATTTGTATCATGATTTGAAAATAAATCTTTGGATTGTGTTTAAATTATAATAATTTATTGTCATAATTAAAAGACAATGAATTTTCAGAAAGTTGAACGGGTTGGATGAGAGAGGGACAATAATTATGATTAGGCGCGGACACCTCACATTGCTACCACTTATTTACAGACAAGGTCATAAAGTTATGTGAGAAGTGAGAGCGGACAGGGGAACATCTACGAAAACAGAAGTTGTCGCATAGAAAACGCGGATACGAATTGGCGATCCTCGGAAGGATCAGTCGGAACAGGGAGTCGATTAACGACGACGGCAGCAGGATCCTCCGCACTGCGAGTATCCGGAAGAGCATCCGCATCCCGAAGAGGTCGATTGGCATGGAACGACGATCTGGGCGGCCTGTTGGCAGGTGGATTGACAGGTCTGCTGGCAGATTGGCTGGCATTGGAGAACGGTGGCCGAAGACTGGCAAGTGTTCATGCACGACGATTGGCATTGGTTCTGGCAGTTGTCCTGTTGTTGGAGAACGATGACCTGGAAGTGGGGAATGAATGGAAAAATGTTCGGAATGAAATGAGTACCTGTTGCTGGTTGCAGCTGTTTCCGGAGCACGACGACTGGCATTGGTTGTTGCACTGGGAGTTGCACTGTTGGACACAGATCGGGGTTGGGCAGGCGGACTGGCACTGGTTGGAGCACGAGTTGGAGCACGAGTCTCCTTGCTGGGCGACGATCACGATTGGGGCCTGGTTGGAGGTGCAGCTAGACGAGCAGGATGGCATGCATTGTGGGACACAGGTTGGCTGGCAGGCTTGCTGGCACGAGGACTGGCACGACTGGACGCAGATCGGGGTGCTGCAGGAGCTGGAGCACTGATTGTTGCAGTTGGAAGAGCACGAGTTGTCTTGTTGGACGACGATGATCTGCTGGTTGTTGTTGTTTCCGCAGGCTGGGGCGCAGGCAGACTGGCAGTTGCAGGTTGGGCAAGTGTTCTGGCAGCTAGACTGGCAGGCTCCGCACTGGTTCTGTTGTGGCTGGAGGACGACGATCTGTGGGGCAGAGTTTCCGCACGAGCTGGCACAGGTGTTTCCGCAGGACTGGGCGCAGATTGGGGTGGAGCACGAGCTGATGCACTGTTGCTGGCACTGGTTGCAGGAGTTGGTCTGTGGAAGAAGGATGACTTGGGATCCTCCGCACTGCTGGTTGCAAGCTGGCTGGCATTGCTGGATGCACTGGCTGGTCTGGCAGGAAGACTGGCATTGCTGCAGACATACTGGGATGCACTGCACGTTGTTGTTGTTGCCGCAGCACGAGTTGGAAGACGAGGAACAGCACTGGCGCTTGGCACGCGACAACGCCAATCCGGTCTCGTTCTGCAATCGACTCTATTTTTGTTCGGGGGTCTCGTAATGGAGTGTGTGCAGGCGCAGAGGCACAGACTCTGGATCTCTTGTGATTGTTTGGGACAGTCTTAGGAGCGAGTGCGAATCGTGTGTGTATAGGGCTCCTGCGCAGTGCATCTTCAGGAGGGAAGACTCCTCGGACAGTGCGCCCTTTGTTTACACTATCATTTTTCCTGTTTTCGGAGCGTCGCATGCTCTTGTCTTCTTGACCCTAACGGCTCGCAGCTGACCGACTAATGAGTTCTTCACTATCTATTATTATATCGAAAGAATGAGAAGGTAGAATGGGAAGGTCAGACTATCACCTAGAATCAGTGGCTCTGTACGCGTTGGTCACCGATCCCGTAATGATCGTGTCCAACGCGTACAATGCCCATATGCTGCTCTAAAACCTGCTCTAGCGCACCACTTCTATTATTCTCATTCAAAATTGTATAATAAATGGTTGTGTGCTTTAACATCCGCAAAACATCTCACGGTCAGAAGGTGCTATTTGCTCACCGAGGTTGGCGGCGGGCGCAGAACGTAATGGCTAGAAAATGGACCGAATGATACAAGAAATTCGCAAAAAGTGAGTTTTTAAAAGTCAATTGATAACTAGAGAAAGTAGAAAAGAAAAGAGCTCACCTTGGCAGTCTCTTCGTCAGCGAAGACGAAGGTGCTGGAGAGTGCCAGCACGGCGACGAAGAGAATCTTAGCTGCTCTGCGGGCTGCCATCTGTCTCGATGTAAGGATAATAGGTAAAGTTGAGAGAGAAGACTGAGCTCGAAGGCTGTGTATTCTGCTTTCTGGCACTCGGCCTATATATACTCGTGAGGCGGTCGCCGCGCATTGAGACGCGGCACAGCTCCGCCCTCCGCGACGGCCCGCCGCCTCGGGTGCTTACGTTCGAAACAACTCCTTGAATGCTCGTCGAGAGCATTTTCCCCAATCACCTGGAGGCACTATTACAAGATGAGAGATAGCCTGGTAGACGGAGACACCCAGGAACACGCGCATGTTTTCGAACCGGCGTTGTGAAATATTTCGCGACGATTTTTGTGCGCCGGGGTCATCAGCTGATGGATCTGAACCGGAACACTAAGGCCACGTGGACTGCATTCCTGGATTCATTTGAACAGTCATCAACACGGCATTGGAGAAGAGAGTTTCGTTTGGATTCTTGCAAACTCTCTTCCGTGATTGTTGCGAAATTTTTTGAACAACCTTGTTGAAATCTTGGAGTGCGGTGTGACGTGCATATCCGTTCAGGCTTTTGGTCCAGGAGGTTTCCACAAAGTTACAGTGTCTCTCTATGTCTCAACTTTCAATCGTTGTTCTGTGCATCTAGTTCAATTTGGAAAACGTCCCTTTCCTGGAAAGAACCGCAACATTCCCGTCATACAGTAACCCATACTCTACGAGACTCTTGTTCTCAGTCATCTGATGTTCTTTCGGTTTTTCTCAGCTTAACTGTATGTTGATAGTCTCTGCACCACTCCGCTTGATTTTTTGTTCAAATCTCTTTCCGAACACCGGCCAACTTGCCCTTTGCGGATCGGAATGTCGAGCCTTTCCCTTCCCAGAATAGCACTGATTATCTGTAGTTGCGCAACCTTCAACAACTACACAAATATCTTTCATTTCAAGTATTTTGTCTATAAAAAGACGACCCGGCGCGAATTATCAGTGGGTCAGCAAAAACAGTGTTTGTCCGTCTCCTTCATCCACTGCTGCCCCCCTTTTCTCTTGTTCATTAGTTCATTTCGTAGAGCAGTGTTCCTGATGTGGCGGGTTGCCCACCGAATGTCCATTTCGTCGGAACAAGGTGCCAACTCGCCCCAACTCTTGAATGACTCAAGTATTTGTTCTGTGTTCGTTGAATGGTCACTCCTGAATGTTACCCTCTTCCCAACTGGTTGCCACGTGTTGGGGACACTGTTGGTTGAGTGACGTGAACAACTCGAAGCTAATTTGATGGTTGCTGACTTGATTTGTTCCCGATGACTCATGGTGCTGGAGTTTCAGATCATCTACATACCTTCCGTTGCGCAAACAAACCGACAGGGCAACATTTCGATCCACGTATCTTTGAAGAACATGCGGATACCGGTTCCCGTCTAATCACACCATGCTCTCAGGACGGAAAGCTCAACAAATCAAAGCGGGTCAACAAGGAGAACAAGAAGGAGAAAAAGAAGCGAGAAGTGATCAGTGAAACAGTACAACTCCCCGGAGATGTTTGATGTCACGTGTACCTGGGTTCCTAAGCACAATGGCCCTGCACCCCTCGAACCGGATCGGTGACAAAACGCGTAATGCGTTGACACGGGGGTGTGCACCCTTGCCTTCTCCAGCACTACTCGCTGCCACTCTCTGTTCCCGCGACGAGAGCACATGTTTGTCTGTATTCCTCCAAGAAACATTGCCCTAGTCAGTCCGGAATCGACTCGAGTCGATTTATTTGCGAATCGAGGCACATATTGGCAAGGCGGCTTTCGGATGTTCACCGGATGGCCAGGGACTGGGGGCGACGCGCCTTTGTTTGGTCCCTCCCTCAACTTTATGAAACTCGCACGCACTTCCGGATTTTTGATTCCTGCGTGGACTGAAGATCATCCCGACACCAACTCGGGTGCATCGGCACCGGATCATGCATCAATCTGTGATTATCGTGCGGCGATAAACTTTCAAGTGGTCAATGCCGAGACGGGAGATGAGCGACAGCACATCAGGAACAAACAAGCAATGCAGTGGCAAACTGATAATCTGCCGGAAATCATAATCACCCCCCGTATCATGGCGTCTGTGTGTACTCGCGGCGAGCTTCCCCCTTCTGCTTCTAATCCTCAGCTCGCGCGCCATCTGAACCGGTCAGTTCGGTTGCCGACGACAGTGATGATGAGATGGTCAGAGTGTCTGTTTGCGCTCGCATTTTTTGCCGCGCATTGCAAAATGTTTGGGATGATGAGAGAGGAAGGGAGGAGAGGCAAAGACAAAGGAATTCGAGCCATCCTTGAGGATCCATCCGTCTCAACCATCGACCGAATTTTTGAAGAGCGGGTGCAGACAGAGACATTGTAGACTCAATCATTTATGCTTTGGGGACTGATAAGGCTGAATACAGACATATTGGGGTGAGGATCATCAATCTACAGAAGAAGTACAATGAGAATAGAGATAAGAATGTGAAAACTCGTGAGAAGAGAAGAAGAGAACTTTGTGGTTGTCTGAAGTGGATTCGCAGTTGTATTTGGAGATGCCACTGTTGTCGCATTAGGCATCATCAATTCCAGCTCACAGAAATCTCCGTAGAAGCCAGAGGAGCAGCTGCAGATTCCATAGGACAGGGTGGCTCCAGGAGCACAAACTCTATCCCAACAGTACTCTCCAGTGTATCTTTCCGGGCAGATACACTGACCGTATGCGTCGACTTGGCCTCCGTGGCAGACTGATGTTTCTGAAGAAGAAACGTTTTGAGAGAGATTGATTCAAAGAATAACAAACCTGCTGGGAAGTGTTGATAGTAATAGAAAACCCTTCGGAGGATCAGATTGTTTGCCTCGTCATAACTGGTGAGCGTCCAAGAAGTCAACTCGTTCTGTGGCACCGAGACTTTCGGAGTGATATAGTTGTAGGAACAAGTGTTTGAGTCCCTCTCGTGGACAGTGACGTTGGAGTGACTAACCGGTTGATCGTATCTTTGTCTGTTCACAATCTCTGAAAAGTCAAGATCGTGAGAGATTGAAATTTGAAACTCACGAATTTCCAAACTTGTCGTCGCTATTTTCACAGGATTGTCTCTTTGCTGAATGCGAATCGGGACATAGATCTGCTCTCTTTGAACAGCCGCTGAAATCGTACTCGTGATTGATTTACACGATACATGGAGTCAACATTACCACTTCTCTGTAGGGGGATTTGAGAGGTCACAAAGTCTGAAGTACTGTTGTTCGTGAATCCGTAAATGACTCCAGTGGTGGACTGATGTCTCACGGAAATCTGACAGCCTCCTCTTGTAGTGGCAACTGACACTTTCCATGTTCCAGCGGTGTACTTGGTCATGTCTGAAAGGAATTATATCTCTCAACACTTGTAATTGTTCATTTACTCACCAATCATAACAGATCTAAAGTTCTTATTGGCGAAATGAGTTTCTTCATTGAGAGAAACATTCTTTCCTGCTGCATCTGTCATGGTGATCCCGTTGAGACCAGTTCCCACAAACTGGAACACTGTGCTTCTCGCTCCTTTTTCAATGAATGTGTTCAGAGAGAATGGAGCAGAGACACAGTCCTGAAAAACAAGAACTAAATGGTAATGATGGATGCTTCGACACTAACATATTTCTGGCTATCAGTTGTAAGAGAGTGCATGTTTATCATATCAGCAAATATATTTGTCAGCTGAAAAAGAGCATCATGAGTAATACAGACTTCTAGTCCTTACGGTAGTTTCCGTGCCTTCCAATGGAATAATTCTTCCGTTGCTCATTTTCTGGACAAGTTCTAGTTGGGAAGGAAGGGCGAAGATCTCTGTGGTCACGTTGTCAGCGATTGTGAAGAAGTTGAACTGGAAACTGACAGATAGAACAAACATCGTACTTCATAAAACTTACCTCATTGTCTCTGTTCACAATGTCCCAACTCTTTGTTTCGTTTTGCATAGCCTTCACCGCTTGATTTGTGAAGTAGTACACTTGAGCAGTTGGCCTGATGTTCGATTTCATAACTTGAACAACCGATTGAAGACCAGCTGGTTTCTCGAGCTTCTGAAGCTTCAAACCTGCCACCAATAGCCGAAACTTTTTCGAGAAAACATCCCGATTGTAATTGCTCAACAGAACTCTCGAACTTTGATCGTCGTTGACTATCAAACTGAACTCCTTTGTGTATTCCAATGAGTTGTTGGAATCCATCAAGAACAATATTTGATCCATTTCGTTTGCCAGAGTTTTGTAGATATTCTGATTCCCGATGTGAAGCTCAAGGACGAAGACAAACTGATTGGCTTTTTTGAGACGAGGGTCATCGATAGCGTTGTTGTTTTTCTTGGAGCAAGATTCAGTAGGAGCCACATCACGACGTCTTCTTGTTAGAGTTGTTGTAGGGATTGCGGGGACAGGAGCCATGTATCCTTGCTGTTGTGGTGTGTAATGAGCAACTGGAAACAAACTGAATGAGTATCGAGAGCTTTGAAATGAAAAGTAAACAAACTTTCATCGCAATATCCAGGAGTGACTCGCGACTTGTAGAAACCGTCATAGTTCAGCACATGCACTTGCGTAATCGGTCCAGGTGGGCATTCAACCGTATTGACCCACGGGAGGAAGGCCATTTCGAAAGTGCACTCTTCCTGTGGTCTTTTGTATGCCACGTACTGCTCTCTGACTAGCTTCCCATTCTGCATCACGTGGTATGTCATGTTTCTATATGCAGGGAATCCAAAGGTTCTGATGGTTGAGTACATTGTGACTCCCAAATGAACGATTCCGTTGCCGACGTCAATTGTCATGTCACTGTTGTAATCGAAGAGGAGAGTGTTCTTGGATTGAAGGTAGGTACGGTAGTTGAAAGGATCCTTCGAAGCGGAGATGCTGACGACAGTCATGTTTCTCCCTGCGACTAACTGAAAAAGTTTCTGTAGGTGGTAAGTTAGCTGTTTGTTTACCATGTAGTTGGATCCCTGAGCCACAAGCATTGTTCCGTACACTTTGGGGAACAAGTAATCTGAAAAAGTTTGATGCTTATGAAAGAAGGAATGTTATAACAAACCAGAAGAGTCCTTGGTTATCAATGTAAAGACCCAATCGCTCAGGTTGTCAGCTGTTGGAACAACAACTACATCACTGCTCATCTTGAAACCGACAGCTACATTTTCGTAAAAGAAGAATGTAGACACGACGTTGTTGAGAACCTGAAGATTATCGATAGTCAAGGCTTATTCTCTAATCCTCACATCACTAGTTTCTGTTGAGTTTTTCACAATGAAGTAGTCTCCATGAGTGGACATTGAGAGACGTCTGTAAACATCAATGCCATCGGAAGAAGTGTTCGTTCCAGATGGGAGAGATAGAATGAAAGAGACTTTGGATCTCCAGAGGAACGATATCTGCAGACACAGCTGTTCCATGTTCCTTTCTTCGAATCTGTGTGACCAGGGAGTTGCTTCAGTAGCTGGACTATCAGTGAAAACGAGAACAATGGCGTGAGACTTCATCTGTGGGAATAGTTGCTGGGAGTTCTTCACGGCAGTGAGCACTGATTGCGTGGCGTCTCCGTCGTATAGTTTCTGTCTGGAAGTTTTGGAAGTCAGCAGTACTTCAAGCAACGAAATGCTTACTCCAAAGTCTCCAGATACTTGACAACGTCATCGGTGTTCTCAGAAATCAGCTGAGAAGTTATCATAGTTTGATTCACTTGCACAAATCCATAAACAATAAAGTTCTCAATCCAATTCTCCGTTTGATTCCCATTGTTCCAACTTTTCGTGATTCCCCCAACCATACTCTTCAAGTTGTTTCTCAAACTTCTCAGTTGTTCCAGCATAGACTTCTTCAAGTTGAAAACAATGATAACGGATCTCTTGCTGTGATCCAGATTGTCTTCGTTTGGCGGCCGACACCCTCTGATTCCACAGTAATTGTCATACCATCCCGGAGCACACGCACATCTATTTTTGTCCGGAATTCCCCATCGTTGACACCTGTAACACACCCTGACTTTATCAAGTTTCTTCTGCAAACGCTTCCAGAATTAGCAACACCCGTCTGTTTGCTGATGACCACGCTGAGTGAGCAGACATCTTGCTGGGTTAATCACGTGCTGATAAAAGAGACCGTGGGTGGTGGAAAAGGGCAAGTACAGTAGGAAATCATGTGTGAGACTTTGGTTCACTACCGGGGAAGAAATGAGTGGGAATCTTTGCAAGATCATGATGAAACGAGACATCTTGTTGGGAAGGAACGTTTGCATTTTTTGAACCCAACTTGTTTTTAGTGCAACACAAAATCAAGTTTGTCTTCAAAACATGATAAGAACCTTCTCCTACTTTAAAAACGACCTTCACATCAAATTTGCGGGCTTCCAGTTTTGTCTTGGGCTTAGACCTCAAGACAGCAAAGCTCCAATTCCGTTTTGAGCTTACTCATATTTCCATCATCCTTACTAGGTCCTACTCAACAGATTGTAACACACTCACTTCACAGTTTCACAATTCTGTCCTCCTACATATGCTGGACATAAACAGCTTGTTCCATTTAGTGGCGTTCCTCCATTTTGACAGTTTTGAGCTGAAAAACGTCTACATTCAAGTAAGAACCTCATGGATCTCCCTACCAATCGCAACTGAGAATACCAATAACAGACACACAATCCGTGTGAGCATGTCGAGTCAGTTGCTTGTCCTTGCCCCCCAACCTTTTTATTAACTGATTTCTGTTTTCCAGCAAAATGGGCGGAGCCTGAAGAATCAAATGACCGCTGATGTTAGATGTCAGCGAGTTCAGCTCAACACCGAAAATCTACAAAATAATCCGATCACTTGCTATTTCGAGAATTCTGTGCAGTTTACTGTAACGCTTTCGGAGCGGGCCCGGAAAGTAAGAGAATGACGAATTGCAAAGTTTCGGTTACAGAAAATGTGCCGTTGTGGCATTGATCGGAAAGATTCGTCACAAAGTATTCTAGAAATAGAGATTTCTGCATTTCTAGGCAGTTCTACAAAGTTAATCACTTTAGCGATAAAGGTGCATATGCATTACTGTAGACCCGAACATCTGAGCATTGTCTGACTGTCAGTTCTTCTAGTAACAGTAAAAACTTGGTATCGGATTTATTGTTGAACATTGACTCAAAACGAAAAAGACAAATAAGAAAGCTACAAAGTATAAACCTCGCGAAACTTACGCTTCGTGATCTTGTGAATTCTCAGAGCCGGCTGCCAAAGAAACGTGAGAATCAAAAAGATATGTAGCATAGTCGAAGAGAAGTTTATCAAGCTGCAATAGTCATGCATGAGAAAGCTTCCAAGTTTCGCTCCAGTAGCCCGTTGACACATCATTATTCATCTGATCTGATTCTCACAAATTTTCTGACCAATTCGTTATCAACTCGTGCTTGATTCTGGCTCTTTTCGGCATAGAAAACGGGAAAGGTGGCTCTATTTTTAAATGTACATACATGTCGTCATCCCACTTGTCTCCCAACTCATCTTGCAAATTCCTGTGTTTTATAAATAACTTTTTGCAAATGAAATCATGATCTACCGACCCACTGATACTTCTTTCCAGGAGGCGTTGCCTTCATTTCTTATCAGTTGGACAGAAATAGCGCATATTTCCGTCTCTACGTTGTTCCCCGTGGAGTACTGTCGAGGCACATTTCTGCAATGGATTCGACAGTGTCATGTGACATTAAAAATCTATCCTATACTCTGGATCCGGTTGCATGATTCAATGAGGTAAGTCATTCATAGGAACCTTTATAGATTTTCTAAAAAGAGTCCTCTTCCTTACCCTTTCTAGACCTTCCATATATCTTTCCAACACCTACTTTACCCTAATGGGTGCTAATTGACACGTTATGACCCCGGTCATAAACGTATTGACCATAAAACGCGGTTGACCTACCCCTATACAAGAGAACAACTCGCTCGCTCGATCACTAGTGCGGCATTCATTCGCTCCTCATCTACCTTTCACGTCCAGTCTTTTTCTCTTTCTTTTCCATTTCTACCTTTTTCTTACCCTTTCCTTTTCTCCTTTTCACATTTCCTCTTGCTGGGGTTCTCCTCCCCCCTTTCATCCGCGTAGGTCAAATCAGTCAATACAAGGAGGCTACGCTGCCAAGAACGCGTCATCCCTATTGGGTCAGATATTGATCTAGGTCCTCATTCGTCTCCTATTCTTCCCTGCTGCCTGGTGACCTGTTTCGTCCTCTTTTATTCAATCGATTTTCGTGATGGAATGGCAAATGACAACAGGTACTCTTTGAACTCTTCGGTACTCCTGGATCTTTTCTTATCTCTTTCTTTTTCTATGAAACTTCAATGAAATTCTCCCCTTAGAAGTCCCTGGGCTGAGTGGTTTAGAAGTGCCATAGTAACCTTTTCTAAACTTGGATGAAATACTCAACTAGGAAACCTATGGGCCAACTTTACCAGTGAGTGGTTTAGAAGGCCCCATGATCTTCCTGATTCAAACCCCTTTTGTAAATGTCCCCATAACTCCCCTTAGAAGTAGAACACTTTTTGAACTTGGAAATCTGGAGGCAATCTTTACCAGTGAGTGGTTTAGAAGGCCCCATGATCTTCCTGATTCAAACCCCTTTTGTAAATGTCCCCATAACTCCCCTTAGAAGTAGAACACTTTTTGAACTTGGGAATCAGGGGGCAATCTTTACCAGTGAGTGGTTTAGAAGGCCCCATGATCTTCCTGATTCAAACCCCTTTTGTAAATGTCCCCATAACTCCCCTTAGAAGTACAACACTTTTTTGAACTTGGAATTCTTGGGGCAATCTTTACCAGTGAGTGGTTTAGAAGGCCCCAGGATCTTCCTACACTTCATTTTTCTTGTTTTGGTGTTCCAACCTTGTCAATTTCTTCTTTTCCTCTACCGTTCCTCTTTTTTTCCTCTCTACTTAACCCTGGCCCCTCAGTATTACTTGTTTTTATTCTGTTCAGAACCGTGGCCGCAAATTCAATAATTTATTTACAAACAACTACCCTAGCACGTTAAATGAAACAGAACAAAGAAATGATTGTCAGAACACAGCTAAGCACATTGAAGTTACTCTGAGAAACCCGAGTGGTCGTCTGGATCGTGCTAGTTAGAACGGGGCCTGTTGAAGAAGGCGATATGGTTGTGTTAGTGTTGATGACGAGTTCTGAAAGACATGTTTCACAGAGATCTTTTTTGTTTAAACATATGTTGCACTCACCGATCTCACAAAAATCCCCGTAGTATCCAGGTGGGCAGCTGCAGATTCCAAACGAGTAAGTCGCTGCCGGTTGACACACTCTATCCCAGCAGTAGTCTCCCGTGAATCTCTCCGGGCAAATGCATCTTCCGTACTGGTCCACTTGGTTTCCTTGACACACAGAAGTATCTAAAAGGTTCCCGATTGTAAGGGTGTAGGGAGCTTACAGCATACCTGCTGGGATATGCTGATAGTAATAGAAAATACGATGCAGCAAGAGGTTTCCGGATGCATCGACTGCAGAGAGTGTCCATGTAGTCAGATCGTTCTGTGGGACCACAATTGAGTTTGCGACAAAGTTGTAGGAGCACGATGCGGAGTTACGAGCAAGTAGGGTGGAGTTGTAGTAGCTTGTTGGTTGATCGTATCTTCTTCTGTTCACAAGCTCTGTAAAATGTCCTTTGTAGAAGAGTGACTCGATCCAAGCTTACGGATTTCCAAGTTAGTCGGGGTGATTCCCGATGTGACCATGATGGGGATGAAGATTGGAACGTTGGTCGACGAGACTGAAAACATTTCAATTGCTTTCTTTAAACTCTTCAGTCTAACTTCTTTGAGTAATGATTTGGGTGGAAACATTGTCATCTGTGTTTGAAGATGTGAATCCGATGAGTGCACCCACTGATGATTTGTGTCTGATTGTGAGTTGACAACCTCCAGTGGCAACTAAAGTAGAGACTGTCCAGACTCCACGAGCATATGATTTGAGATCTGAGAACGTTTTGTTTGTTAGTAAACGTGTTGTTTGTTAATTACCAATGTTGGCAGTTATGAAATTAGGATTTTGGTAGGTGATGTAGTTGTTCAAATTTACTTGGCTTCCTGGAAAAAACATCATGAAATGGTTTTCTTTTCGCCTAGCTAACCTTTTGAATCCGTGATTGTGATAGTTTTGAGTCCAGTTCCCACAAACTGGAACACGGCAGAATCAGCTCCATTCTCAACGTAACCATTGACAATCATTGGAGCGTCATGACAGTTCTAAATTGAACTTTTTCAATTTCTAATTCAATTGTTATGTAGATGTTTCCTTACATATTGTTCATTATCAGTAGTCAACGCGGTGATTGTCATCATGTCGGAGAAGACTTTCACCAACTAAAAACATCAAACCTTACAAGGAAAACTCTTGATTTGTAGCTTACAGTGGTCTCGGTTTTCGTCAATGGAATGATTCTTCCGTTTGTCATTTTTTGAACCAATTCCAGTTGTTTTGGCAAAGCGAAAATCTCAGTTGTAACACCGTCAGCGATGGTGAAGTAGTTCACTTCGATGTCCCTCTTTACAATATCCCAAGTTCTCGACACATTCTGCACATTCTTCACTGCTTGATTCGTAAAGTAATACACTTGAGCAGTTGGTTGGATGTTCAGTTTTTGAGCCTGGACAATCGAGAGAAGTCCAAGAGTGTTATCCAGATTATCTTTGTAGGATAGAGAGTTCACAAGGCTCACAAACTTCTTGGCGAATGTATCTGGGTTGTAGGAACTGAGAAGGACTCGGGAAGCTGAAAGCAAAGATTCTGATAAGTTTGTTTTGTTTTCGAGACCTGAATCATCATGAATTATCAGAGAGAACTCTTTCTTGTAAGTTCCCGTTGTTTTGGAGTCCACAAGGTTCACAATCTGGCTGATTTCATTGGTGAGAGTTTGATAGATTGGCTTGTTGGCAGAGTGTTGCTCCAGGATAAAGATGAACTGAAGTTTGGAGTAAAAATTCTTCTTATAGCTTCTATGTTTACTTGTTTATGTTCTCCCAATCTCGGGTCATTAACCGCATTGATATTCTTCTGATCACAACTCAACACATCATCTTCCGACTCTACAGGCTCAATTATGTTGACAATTGGACCAGTTACTCCGTTCGGGTACTCTGCGTTGTGATCACCTAGAAACAGTTGATGAGGTTGAATGATGCGTTTGTTTTTCAGCTCACTTTCAATACAGTATCCAGCAGTAACTCTAAGTTTAGTGTATCCGTTATAGTAGAATGTGTGTGCTTGCGCAATCGGTCCAGGTGGGCATGTCAATGTATTCCAAGTTGGGAATCCATACAAGAAAGTGCAGTCTTGCTGAGGTCTAGTATAAGAATAGAACTTGTCTCTGATAACAGTTCCATCTGCCGATCGGACCTCGTAACTGCTGTTGGACCACTGCGGGAATCCATAAGTTTGCATTGTTGCGGACATTGGGATTCCTGAAGGTTTTACTTTTTCGAATTTTATCTCGTTTGTTTCTTACCGATAACAGCCATTCCGTTGCCCACATCAATGTGCATATCGTCATTGTAATCGAACATCACAGTGTTTTTGGATTGCACAAACATACGATAGTTGTAAGTAGAGCCTCCCGGGGAGAGTATGTGCACGGTCTGATCCGTTTGGTTTTTGAGGACGTATAACTGGAAATAAACATTTTAATACTGTTTTTATTAGGAAAGGTTGATTTACTGTGTAACTGGAGCCCTGTGAGAAACTAGCTCCCCCGATGATAGTTGGCAGAAGCCCGTCTGAATACAATGAAGTTACAGGCTCCACAAAATGTTTCACTCACTGGTAGATGGATCGATTGTCAGCAAAATGAAAAGGTAGTCATTCTGGTTGTCAATTGTCGTTGAAACCAGAAGATTCCCTGATTTTCCATAACCAACAGCCACATTTTCAGAGAAATAGTAAGATCCAATGACGTTGAAAAGAACTTGGTTGAGTTCTTTTGTGGTTTGCAGGAAGAATGTGTCACCATGGTTAGTCAGAGAGAGTCTTCGGTAAACATCGACGCCGTTGGATGTCATATCAGTTCCAGCAGGAAGGGACAAGATGTAGGAAACCTTTGATCTCCATAAAAGCGAGATTTGAAGACAGCTTTGTTCTGCGTTTTTGTCTGTGAATCTGTGAGACCAGGGGGTTGCGTCAGAAGCTGGACTGTCTGTGAAAACAAGCACAATACCATGAGACTTCATCTTCGGGAACGTTTGCTGAGCATTCTTCACTGCCGTCAAAACAGGTTGCGTGGCATCTCCGTCAGTCAACACCAGGCTCTTCAAGAAGTTCAACGCGTCGGTGGAAGAGTCACTGATGTATTGGGTGAAGGAGAAGTTGTTGTTGGATTGCACGAATCCGTAGATTATAAAGTTCTCAATCCAGTTATCAGTTGTCGCGGTGTTCAAACTCTGAAAACCCCCATTCGGAAATGCGAAAGATTCGATGCCACATACAGTAGTAACTGAAGTGATCATGCTGGGGAACGTGTCGATCAAAGTTTGCAGCTGGTCTTTCATTGAAGTTTTCGTGTTGAAAACAATGACAAAGGATCTCTTCTGCAGGTCTAAGTTGTCCTCGTTTGGAGGCCTGCATCCTCTGATTCCACAGTACTTGTCGTACCATCCAGGAGGACACACGCATCGATTCTTATCAGGAACTGAGAACCGTTGGCATCTGGAAACGAAAACATTATGTTTCCAGTGATTGTTACTCTCTCTCTCTCTTTTTGATTCTTGCCGTCGCCGTATGCCCAATAAACCAAAGGATTTTAGCACTTTCTTATCAGTAAACTTTGGCAATCAATGATGAGAAAGACCGATGATTTGATGACTTTTTTTCGAAACAATTCTCACAGAAAAACCCGAATATTGGAAAAGTCACGAACTTGACGGTTTCGCAGAGTCTTCCAGTCACGAATCCAGGACATTGACAATCAGTTAGATTCAATGGAGTACCGTAGTTCTGACAGTTGGCTACTAGTTGACCAGAGACCACCGCTGAAACGAGAATGGTTGGTTGGCAAAAGATAAGAATCCAACCTGGCAAAACAACGAAAACTGCCAAAAAAACAGACAGCAGGGGTGCGCAGGAACGTGTTATCATGATGCTATCTTGTCTGAAATTCGTTATTTTTGTTTACCTTGCCACTGTTCGTTCTCTTTTTTTTGTGACTTGTCGTTTCTCTAAAACTAACAGCATGCTTCCCTTTTGTTTCTAGTAAAACCATAAGAACAAAATCCAATGAAAAAGAAAGTAAGTTGGAGGCAAAGAGTATGCGCCTTCTCACTTATCTTTCCATTTATACAATTCTCACTTGTTATCGCGGAAAACTGTCTCTTAAACGTTTCGAAAGTGCTTTAAGTGCTGATTATGACGAAGAGAACGTTTTGAGAGTAAAGATTCGCGGAGAGATGATGCTTTGCTTCTTTGATACCTTGGAACGAAAGGAACATATGAACTTTGGCATTGGCATTGCAGAAGTAACTGATACAATTTCCAGGAAGTCTGTTCATCCTCTAGTTGCCACTTTCTCTATCGGAAGCGTCGATAATCCGTGTCGTTTGTCTGTACACTACTCGATCAGATCGGATCGATTTCCCGCGCAGCCAAAGCTTTCTTTATCTCTCTCCTCATTCACGCTTATTGTTTTGATGTGATCCAATGTATGTGTGTGTATGTATCTGTATGTTTGTATGTGGTTCCTCTCGCTTCAGACCCTCTTACTCACGCATTTCATCATAATCCGTCGGCGAATTTGCATCGTCCGATGCGGTCGAATCAACGCATAATGTGACAGTTTTCTCGCACACATTGTTTCGTTTCAGCACCAAACTGCCCTTTCTCTCGGTCTCTATATCATTTTTTAGTGGCGATCCCACTTGCCGAACGCAATAAATTCTGGGAGTCGTTTGCAGAAGAAGAAGACAGTCTGCGGAGAGAGAAAGCGAGAGGCCGGATGGCGACTACCGACTTTCGCCCGACGACTTGTTTAAACCTCTTGCTTCTTTTACTTTCCCTTTATTGTCAGGTAGATATCATATCAGTTCACTTTATCCCCATTCCCTTTTTCAGTCAGTATCCGCATTCTCGTTTGATCAGTGCAACGTCACCAGATCCTGTTGGTTCCATCCTCCAGAATGTGATTCCTCGAATCTCGCCCTTTGTCAGTCTGGTGTAGAATGGCAGATGCTTCCCGAAGGACTGTTTCTACAGGTTCTCCTCTTGCTAGATACCTTCACACTATTGTGTCTTTCAGTTAGAAGCAAAAGTCCATGACCTGGATCAGACTCGTCCGTTCTATGCAGCACTAGGTTTCAGCTTCAATCAGAGAATGGTAATCTATCCAATGTTTGTTTTATCTTCTTCCAACTAAACTTTAGGACGATGACACAGTGTTCGAGTGTGTTGTTCCGCATACTGGAGACGGCAAAGTGCAAATTTCGTTTAACGACGAAACGTTCAATCAGGTTCTGCCGCAGGTCTCTCTCTTTCGTGTTATTTTGATCTAGTGACAGCGATTTTTGAAGGCTTCGTCGGTGTTGTTAACGGAAGGAACGACTTCTTATGTGGATGGACTGTTGACCTGCAGTGCCAAGTTGTTACTCGATAATAGGCCTCTGATTGAAAATGCTTCTCAGTTTATGGTGCATGACCTGGAAATGGGGGCCTATCATCTACTCTTCGCACGTGGAAGTGCCAACAAATACAGTAAGTGGATCTTTCTGAACTGTGATTTGTTAACTTGAAGGTTTCAGCTCTCGAAAAAGACATTCACTCAACGAATGATGGTACCCAGTTCCCCTGGATGTCTGATGAACAAGTCTCATTCTGCCGTACCAACTGCTCCTCTCCAAATCTCTACCATATTGGACAAATGAGACAAACATACAATGTCTCGAGGTACTGGAAGTATCGTATTGCAGTCTGGCATGGTAATCAAGAATCTCATTCTGTTTAGAACCCATGCAATTAAGGAATCTTACTCATCTTCGCGTGGTGGGTGCTTGGCTCCACGGCGATTCTGATCAGCCGCTACTTCAAGCCGTTGTTTCCCAGGAATAAGCTGCTCGGCACTGCCGTCTGGTTCCAGGTTGATAGTCACGTTCCCCGTGGGAAATGCCATGATGATGTGTTTTCCAGCTGCATCGTGACATGATGATTCTCTCCGTGATCATCCAAGTGGTCTGTGTACTCTTAATCTTCTATCAGGCTGGATGGGTCTGGTTCCAGTGTTCCTACATGTGCACATCGGATGTGAGAGCATTTTAGAAGTTTTAGACATGAATTGGGAATTCAGGATTTCTCCAAGAAAATGCACAGTATCACTGGATTCACTGCAACAGTCCTAGCACTCCTGCAGCCAGTCTTTGGTTTCCTCCGCCCGTCTCCTACTTCCAGTATCCGTCCTATTTTCAACTGGGGTCACTGGTTCCTTGGAATGTTCTCATGGGCCGTCGCTTGTATGTAGAAACGAATGGGTCCTTCATTCTCTGGGTTTTTCAGCGGCTACAATTGTCCTTGCCTTACCAATGGGCAAGACGGGACTGACGAGGATGTATGGTCATGTTCCCAACTGGATTGTCCTCGGATACATATTGTTCTTCATTGGATGCAACCTGGTTCTGGAAATCATTACAATAGCAAGTAATAAGCACAAGATTGGTTAGAACATCTCAAATTTCTTTTTTGATTGGAATGTTTCAGAAGGTATTCAACCGCATCGGTTTACAGTTGGTCCAATGGGAATGGCTCTTGCCAATTTGAACACTCCGATTAAAGATGCCCCAATAGAAGTTCCAAAACGTACAAAAGCCCGTGTGACAGTAGTCCTACTCCACCTTATAGTCTCCCTCTCCGTGAACATTGCGTTTGCAGTGATGCTGTTCCGTGCCCTCTGGTCCCATTCTCCATAGACCCTCCTTTTTTCACCCCGTTTCCTATTTCCATTTCCTCCTCATTTTCCGTTTCCACCCCCACTGGTCTCTCCGTTTCTCTCTTTTTATCTTCCCTGTTTCATGACGTGTATATGTATACTACATGCGAATCACCATTCATAATAACTTGTTTTTATTTATTTATATTCAAAGTTGTATTAGAAGAAGAAAAAACACTGCCATGGCGGTAAATAAAGCTGCAAATTATGTGCGTGCATCGAATGTTCGGTTCTGTCTGCTAATACGAATGGAAGGTGAAGAAGATTTGGGAAAGAAGATACGAAGAAAAAGGAAGAAGGGGAACATTATGACTGATATTGCGGTGCATTTGGGAACTCGTCGAAGGACATCGGAATCGTTTTGTGCTGCTTTATTATTTGGATTTATCTGCTTCTGTTGCTTTGCTGGAAGCAGGGGAGGCGGCTGAAAACATTGAAATAGTATACTCTCTAGAATCTCTAGAATTGAAGTGATTTTAGTTCAGCGTACTCAAACTTTGCGAAGCGCTGCTGCAAAATGCAAACTACACTGTTCACGCTTCAGCAACACTGGGGTACTCAACATGTTCCACATTCTCTGAATCTGGACACGAACTTCATGACTTGTATCTCGTCATTCTCATTTTCAAAGTGGTATGCTTCATCGCTGAGTGCTGAAGAGTACCCAACGTCATCAAACCTGAGGTTTAAGTTCATAAATTTTCAGCGTCATATCATCTTTTTTGAACCCAAGAAAAAACTAACTGTTCTTGGTAGTTGGAACGTCTACTGAGAGACTCGAGTTGGCAAGTGGATGCTCTGTAACAAACAATTGTCTAGACACGAACGTCTATTTCCAACTAACCATTTGTTGGTTTCTGTGGTCTCGGACTGTCCGGAATAGAGCTGGGAGGAGCGAGATGTCCGTGACGGATCGCCAGTTCGGCCTGAAATGAAAGGGTAATGAGTTCTGGGTATCATCGTCTAAACGTCAAGTTGAACTCTGAGCTCTCCATGGATTATGCATCTCCGTATCACGTGCTAGTCTGACATATGATTACAGAGTAAGAATATTGGATACGAGCACAAATATCACTCTCACGATTTGCTTTTTCACTGAAACACGAAAGCAACGCAATTATAGCTGATGTCTAATGTCTACTATGGAATGTCCCTTTTTCAGCGAATCCAGTCATCTGGTGGAAAAGAAGAGAGAAATGAGATAACCGCGGGGTTCTATGGAAATTGAATTGCCACGTACGGGGGAGAGAAAGAGCGGGGGCGATCGAAAACAACATGTTTTCTGAGCGAAGAAAAGTTTGAAGTGGATGGATGCGACGTGGCAGTAGAGGAGAGAAGAGTAATTGGAATGGGAACTCACATCATTCGAATCCTGTCTGAACGCCATTTGACGGACCAAACTAGCTCTGCGGACCTCTAGCATCGCATAGTCAGGCAACCTGCAATGGAAGGACGCTGAGATTGGGAAGATGAATTCGTAGACCTGAAAGGAGGAAAGGGCGATTTCTCTATGTTGAGTTAGGTAACGAAACAGAGGAAAACGAAACGAAACGAATCGGGTTCATCGCTTCTAAACTTGTGAACAAACAAAGAGAGAAAGACGGAGAGAAAAGTCGACGGATGAGGGAGGATCGGAGAAAATGAGAACGGCTCCGCTTCGCTTCCCGTTTCAGTGTTTTATTTGATGCGAATCAATCAAATAAACGGAATTAGGCGGAGAGAAGAGGAAGAAGAAGAAGAAGGCAAGGCCGAAAGTAATGAGGAAGAAAAAAGAAAGGAAACGGGGAGGATGGGACTGGGAGCCGGCGAGAGAAAGGTTGCGAGGACCGGGCACGTCCTAATCCTCGCGTCGGAAAGTAATCATGACGTGATGGGCCGGACGAGCAACGACTGACTGCAATTGCTCGAAAACAAAGAGGTCCTCCTCCCAAATTGGTGCCGAAAGACCGAGAGGTGTAGTGATGATGTTTGAACGGTGAGGCGAGACAAAGATGTTCATGGGGACTGGAGGGAAAAGTGCATGAGTCATCTACTAATGTGGTTATTCTTTCTGACTGTTTGGGACTAGTAACCAGCAACCAGCAAAAGCCAAAGAATGAGACTCTGACGAAAACAATACACTAAATAGTTCATGAACAGATCAGTCTCCGTTGATTCAAAAAAGGACAAATGGGTTTTGGAAAGGTTATTTTCCTCGTCATTCAAAACACAAAACACAAGTGAAGTGCATGAAAAGCTTCCCATTTCTTATCAATTATACATACGTACCAAAACTAGAAAAGTCTCTTTCCATCTCGGAAATGACATCAGAATGGGAGGGCTGAATGTTTGCAGTTTGACTTACACTTCTAGAATCAACACAATCGTCTGATCTACTGTCATTCTCATCATGTCAAAGAAAGTGGGAAGGTTCATGATATTCTTGATCAATGCGGTAACTCTTTCCCTCACCTAGCCTAGTCAACAAAAATATTATGAATTGGGGGAAGAAAAGAGAAGAAAAGAAAAAAGATGAAGAGGGGATCGGAAATGAATTGAGAATTGAGCTGCTTATTACCAGGTTGCCTGGTGATTTGGCAAGCGCTGTTGGCAACCGGAAATTGAAAGGAAACGGTCTGCAGATGGTCTCCGCATAGCTAGCCAGTCGATACAGTTAAGCCAGAGTTAAGCTGTTTCACTTTCTCCCTCTCCCACTACAAAAAAGAAGAACTGCTAGGATCATATAGCCGAAAAGTGAGAACAAAACAAGTGGAGGATGGAGGAGAGAACATGACTCTGTCGGCCTGCTCGATGCCCGACTCACGCCTAGCAACCGACCGAATGGACACCAATTTGGTGGGAGAAAGTGAGAGATGGAGGAGGAAAACGCGGGTACCGCCTTCCGGAGGGGGGAGCTGACAAAAAACATTCGAGTTTTGAAGGAGAGGGAGAAGGCGACAAAACGAGTAATTGTTTCCGGAACAGAGTTGACTTCTTCTGGAGGCTGAGTTCAATCGAGTGCACTTTGAGGAAGAAGGAACACGAAGTGAAGAGAGAGAAGAAGAGCGAAGGGAAACGGCTGGTTGGGAGTAGAAAATTGAGAGGTGCATCTGGAGGGCGCCAACAACATGACTTGGAGAAGTTCTATTCGGAGTATTCGAAGACAGAAAATGGACAAAAGATGGGAAAATTTCTGGAAGAAGCCTTTACAAATAGAGACTAGGAATGAACAGAATGAATATGAATCATGTGTCTCAATTGAAAAGCAAGAGAAACATCAGAATGTAGCAGAGGTACATGTGACAATTCAGAATCAGAATCTTCCTACAAAAAAGAAATCCAATAGACAAACAGGAATACAAACCGAGGTTAACGGGATGAACGAGACGAGGGGAAGAATCCGAGAGCAGAGGGATTTGGAAGACAAAAAAACAAGGGGGCTAAGCGGGCGCGAGGTCTGGAAGTGTCCTGGTCGTCATGACGACTCGACATCAACGAAACGTCGACCTCGCCGAATTGGTGTCGTTCGTTAATTCCCGACTTACTCCCCGTCCACATCACACAAAAATCAACTGTGCGGCACAAAAATAGCGAGAAGACCGCCTCCTCGGGACTTGTGTGGAGTGAAACCCGACGCCCGCTTATTCTTTGAGAATAGCCTTTTTCAAACAAACATGGTGAGTGATCAACACGCTTGTACTGCTGCTGCGTCGTCGAATGCGCGATCTTCAAAAACCCCGAGTTTTCGTGCCGCCGAATGTGCAGAAGCAGAAAAGATTAGTGGTAGAAAGTAGGTGTGATTGGATTAGAAGCCACGCGCCAAGAAGAAGAAGGCAGAGCTTGATGAGAGAGACTCAAGACGAGCTAATCTTTTGGTCTTTTCCAGCAGAAAGAGAAGTGAGTAAGAAGGAGGCTAGGGGCCATCCTAGCTGTCCGGGCGGTCTCTGAGGTGTGAAAAGGGAGAGGGAGGGGGACAGCCGTTTTTTCCCTAAAATGTCATCATCTAAAAGAAGACCGCTGCTCCACTCCGCTTCAGATTTCATTTGCCAACATCAGTCACATATTTTTGTGGCGCGGGTGCTGATGACCACGTAATTCGAACCATTTGATCCAGCGACTGTCAACAATCCCGGACCCTGCACGCCATGGTGGGGGTGTTTTGGAACAGACATTTTGAGGGAAGAATGAGAGCTATTTTTGGAATTGATATTGATATTGGTACCTTAGTTGATATAGTTATTCAATTACTGATACGTCGCAAATAACCTTGACATGTAGATTGGTAGGCGAATAAATTCTAGGGGAGAGCAAAGGCTAAAGAAGGTTCCCACGTGAACTTCTGCCTGTGGGAATTAGAAGACTCTCGCTCTGCGCTTAGTTTCAGATTCAAGGTTTAACTAGCTCTGAAGTTTCCCTCGTTCCATCCTCATTTTCGTTTCCCGACTATACAAAAGAGCTCCACAAAGTCGATCGTTTGTTGTGTCGCTCCATATCGGAACTCTCCTCGCTTGTTATCACCATTCAGCGAGCCAGCACACTCAGACTCTCTCCGGTGCGTATTGCTCGAAACGTTCGGTTCTTCCGCGCGGTATAACGTGGCCCTCTCGGGTCGATGTGTTTGCCCCGTCGAACAAACATCAGGGGGCCAGAGAGCACGTACCTGAACGGAGAAGCCGTCGAGAGCCGCAGACATCGACAAATATGACAACATGACGTTCGATATCGACCGCTCCTCGAGTCTGTTTCCAATGATTTGTCAGTTCTTCTTTCCCCCGACGACTTCATTCCCTTCTCGTCCTGCTTTCATTTTTTTACGCCACCAGCCCTGCGGCAGCCGCAATTTTGTCGTCACAGCATCATCTTCCTGCCGATTTCGCCTTCTGTTGCTACTTTGTCTCTTCTTCACTTTTACCGTACACGTTCATGCATTTTTGTCACTTTCCCTCCTTTCGGCAGTCAATTGAGGAGAAGAAGGAGAAGCGACATGTCTTCTCCACGAAACAAGTTATCTCTGTATGCATATTCTTCTTTCCGTCGGCGTTTTTTGCCATCGCCTTTTTCCCAGTGTCGACCTCCCCGCACCGTCTTTGTTTGTGACAGCCCAGAGTGCCCGGATTTCGGTTTTGATTTATAGTATGAGACAGTTCAAACGAACGTCGCTTCTCCTCCCCGGAGTGACATATTCCGGTTTTTGTACTTTCTCCAAACCAAGACGTATTTTTGACGTCTTCCAAATGACTTCTCAGTTTCAAAATAACACCTCTTACAAACCGAGAATTCCTGCAGTTTGTGCACCCAAGGGCATCCACTTTGAACTAATTTTCTTGATACGTAACTTTATCTCTTCTATTCTAATTTCACTCTCATGTCAAGTTTTGGGGTTTTAGGAGTAAAACAGGTCGTATTCAGACTATACTACATATTCTTAGGTCTCAAAGGATCAATTGGAAACATCTTTTCAACTAAATGAATAGGTAAATAAACAAATGTTCAGTGTGGAACTTAGGATCAACCGATCAAGTTAGTCTTGTTAGCCTTGGTTCCCTCCAAAACCAAGAATTTTAGCCAGCTACTGAAGTTTCGGAAAACAGCATTTACGTTCTTCAGTCGTTTTTCTGTTTTTGGCAGGCTTTACTCTTGCAAATTTTTCTTTTAAAACTGCTGAAAAGTTGTCACCCAATTCTCCTCAGTTTGTCTATCATTTCCATACAGATAGTATGCATAACGTGGACAAACATGCGTTCACTCCCCTGTCGGATACCTCCCGCAATCGCCTCCCTCGGCCATCAATCAGTTCCAAGCTGATACGATACAGCCAACCCGATTCGCCATCTCCGTCTCTCCATCTCTTTTCGCGCATTCCTTGTTAGTGTTTGTTGTTGTCGTTGCAATTATTAATTAGTAACACCAGAGTACCAGACCGTTCAATGACACTTCTAATTACAAATTGCTCCCTGTCCCCTGTACCGCCTGATTCGTTTTCGTCTCGTCTTCTCTTCTTTTTTTACAAAAATCGACTGTTTACTGAATGTTGCCATCCATTTAACGTATTACCCCTTGGGTTCAGACCACTCGGCTCGACCGGTTACCCGCCTAATCCGGCCCGTCCTTCCTTTCCTTCCGCTTCCCTTTTCCATGCGGTCTCTTTCTTTTCCGTACACCCGAAGGTATTAGGAAGTACTGCCGGAGCGGGTGCTGACCTTGATGACAGCCGATGCCACCGTCCGCACTTCCCTACACGCCTATTGATCCGTCTCAGCATGGGGTATTTTTCTCCTTCTTTGCATAATTTATCGCTCACACCTGATCTCATTTTTTTGGCGGATTTTCATTTCCATTTGAAATCGAGTTTCTATCGCCCCCTGTCGCTATTCGTTTCGATGAAGAGGAAGCCTCTCTCGTTTTTTCCCAAACTGTATTGTTGTTTTCGCACAATAAACATAAACCAGGTACCTCCCACACGAACACTTCTGCCAACTGTTTCTGTTTCCCATACTCACTTCCCCTCTAGTTCTTCTGCTCATTGATTCTTTGATTCACATGACACGATGATCTGGAAGTTTCCGGAAAACTGGCGTGTTCGACCCGGCCGCCGCGCCTTCCACACAAAGGACGAACTTGCTCCGCGACGAGCCTAATCCCTCTGCGGCCCGTGCCCATTGTGCTTCTCCGAAGTATTTGGGTTCCGAATTAGAGAGTACTCGGAGAAAGAGGTCTCTGCGTGTTCCGTCCTGCTATACAACAAGTTGTACAATAAATCAAGCCGTTCCCCAGTTGCCCACGCATGATTCCTAACTGTAGCTGCATGGATTCCTCGGCGCCTCGAGTTTTTTGCCGTCACAACAACACGGCCCCGCTGGATTTCTTGCTTCGTCCCTGTATTGATTCGGCGGGAGGATAGAAGGCGAGTGCGCCGATCCTCACAGTCTCTTCTCCCCCTCTTTTCGGATGCCTATTCTCCGCGCCCGCCGTCCCAGAAACCAGGCGATGAACAAGATGAGGTATCTCGAATGAAAGCCTCTTTTCCCGACCCGCCGGCCCGTTTTTCGTTTTTGCAATTTTCGTTTTTCAATCGGCACCGTCCGTCTCGAGAAAATTCAAAGACATCAAGACATATGTTGGAGGATATACACTTATGAATTTGATTTATGCATCGCCGAAAAGTGTAACCTTTTCAAGCACCGTGCCTTCTCCTTTCTCCGTCTGTCTTTTTCCGGTTCGGTTCCGAATGAAACTTCATCCTCAAGAGTATATGATTCACTTCTCGACTACTTCTCCGTTCCCCTTTTCAGCTACTCTTCGGCCTTTTTGAACTGTCTTTCTCCTTTCTCCGATAACCATCTCCCTCCCATCTTCCTTCCATCTCGACCCTTACTGGTTTCGTTTCCCTCACCTCTAAACCTACTTCATTCCTTCTTCTTCTCTGTTATTTTTGAATCGTATCGTGCCATTTGCCAAATTGGCAGTATATCTGATGGATCAGTTCCCAAAGGAGCTTATCACGTCTTCTCCCCTCCATTGCCTCCTCTTCATCCCCCCTAGATTCATGGCCGCCATCTGTATGCCTGCCGCACTCGACCCACATTAAACTGATTCAATTTGTGTTCACGTTCCAGCCACCTCATCTCCCACTCTTCCTTCTGCCTAACTAGCTACATTTGTTACTCGGCCCCTCATTATTGCCGCATCTCCTCCCCCCACGTCTACTTCTCGCCTCTTCATCTTCGTTTCTCCCCCCAAACTGGGTTTGAGTTGACGCCGTCACCATCACCAAATTGGTTATTGTTTCTGTGTTGGCCGTCTCTTTCCAAGTCGTGGTCGTAATCGCCTTTTCGCAACTTCCATTAGGTTTTCGCCACCAGATCAATCTCTCCGACCGATCACTCGTTCCATCTCGTTACCTCCCTTCGTTCGAAACATGGAACTAAGGAGTCTTATCATAATCTCTGTAACGGTCATGCGTCCCTTACAGCATAATCGTGTTCTTGATCGCATTATTTACTCCTCAAATAACAAATGGAACCCCGGCACAAGCTGCGTACCTGTTTCCTTGTTTTGAGACCTTCTCTCCTTTCAGTCATAACTCTTCTCTCCTTTCCAGTCTTCTTCCCTTCGTTTTATTGCTTCTTCATATTTGCCAAAACTCCCCAAACAACGCTAGTCTAACTCTTCGAAAACCCCACAGAATTCCGGCGACCACAGTTCTTACCGGAAGACAGTTGCCTGATTAACCAGTGGTTAGTGTCTTCCGAAGATTACGTGCTAATCCGATGTTTGACAATCGATTATTGGGGTAAAGAAGACACGTCATGCCGTGCCCAACCGTACACCTCACATGCTCTTTCTTTCCGGCCGCCGGAACGAAACGCCGAAATCCGATCTGGCATGACAAGCTCGTCGCGAGCACATTCCCTCGCCCACCTTCGCCATCTCTCCGCCCTGTTCTCTTTGTTTTATCCCGTGTTTTTGTGCCACTGAACCGTTTTTTCTGTGATGGTTCGGTTCTGGACTGGCTGGAGAGCTCATATGAGCAAATTAGGCGAGCGAAAAGAACAAACGCCAGGAGAAAGAGTGAAGAAAGAGGGGACAACGAAAACAATACGGCAAGGAATGGAAAGAAGCACTGTGCTGTACGGGGAAATGTATAGTAGTTCCATTGGGAACTCATCTAATTTGAGAGGTTCTCCCGTTTTCGGTCAAGCATTCGTGTTTTCATAAGTAAAACTTCATTCCAAGTGTACCAAGTGGTTCAAAAAGTTCTTTGCTTTACATACAATTCAATTCGTTCAACCACTACGTAGACCACTTTTGACTGAGTGAGTGAATGCGAAACTCTCAGGAACTGTCCTCGTTTCGGTTCCCGACCGTGTTCTTTTTCTGTTTCTTTCCACTTCCTACTCTCTGTCATATGCAACGTTTCGAAACCCCCTCTTGAAAGTGCCGCTCGGCGAAACGGCAAAACATTCTTGACCTGCCGGTGCCAAAAATAATTCCGGTTGTGCATGTACTCAGCTTCGTCGGGGTGCAACCATCACCCGTCCAGGCCGACAGTCTCTTTCCGCGGGAGCCCGCCGCACTGCGCCTCTTCGCCTCGCGACCTGTCTCGCTCCCTTTCATTGGCTCCAACCTGAGCCGGACGGCGACCACCTTAATTGATGCTCCACCGCATCGCGCGCTCGCGCAAATGTTTGTTTTTCCGCGCGGCGTCTCCGCTCACCGCGTGCTCCTGTTTCGCTTGCTCAACACCGCCGTCGGTCCATCTCACCGCACGGTATCTTTGTGTCAAGCAAAATAGCCCTCCGCCCCAACCCAAAATCCTTTTGAATTTACCGATTACGTATATTATTACCATTTCGCCTTCTTCCAATTACTCGGAACACTGTCGGTGACGTCTTCATTCACTCAAAACAAACATTTCTGTTTTTATATCGTGTCTCCTTTCTGTTTTTATATCGAGTCCCAGGTGGCCGAGATATATCAGACCGGAAATTGAGATCTGAATGTCTTCTTCTTCATTTCCGCTGTACATTCCCTCAGCCCACACCCAAATACCAAAATACCACCTGCCGCCTGAATTTCCCTCAAAATTCAAACAGTGCGACCTTCAGCGTTCCGTTTCATTGCCTCCAAGGTTCATTGCAGTCCTTATCAGGTGTCAACCAGGGTCTCTCTCTTCAATGTAACAACCCCCAAAAATGAATAGGAAAGTCAATATTTGGCTTGACGACATCAAATGACTAATGTATTCCTCCTTGCCTACCCCAACCCACAGTTTTTACCATACATCCCGCGCCCCGTCTCTGTGTATTCTGGAACTTTGTGTCGGAGGTCGTAAACCCGCCGGGCGGAAGCATGCCCTGAGTCACAGTCAGACTCGCCCGGCTGCATTACTACGAGATAAAAACACTTTCTCAAGAATTCCCCGCAGTTACTCTCTGTTTCCCTTCCCTCGTAATCCAGGAATCCCTCCAAGATCATCCTCTACCGTAATCATCTTAACTCTTATCAATGCATCACAGATTTCTCACTTACTCGGATTCCTCTTTCCTTCCTTTCAAAGAATTCAAAGTGCGAATCATAATCTTTTCCTCCTTCCCAATTCCACTTCATTTTTTCCTCCCCAGCTACTTCTTCATCTTCGAATTATCCACTTTGCCATGTTGCCTCCATACAACATGCCACGTCATCCCTCACATACAGTACATGATTACCTCGTAGTCGCGCATCTCGTTGTCAGTTTGTCATCACCGCTTCTCCTCTTTCCTCCCTCGTTTCTTACTTTTTGCGTCTTCCGCGAAGCTTCCTCGAAGCCAGTTTCCGCCTCCCTCATCGACTGTCTGCACCTCTCCATCTCATGTGCTCTTCCTCTCCGAACAGTACGGAGACCCCCTCCGTTCGTCCCTCCAATTCCATTATGAGGCCTGTTGTTCGAATGGCAAACCTAGAAAACGTCTCAATCTCAAGTTGACAATCTTTCCAACAAACTGAAACTCTTCGATGACACTCGGATTCCAGGATTTTTGATCACCGACCTCTTCTTCTTTCTCATTGATATTCTTCGTCTCGTTTAATTATCTCGACGGGTCGCCATGTTCCCGCTTTGTGATCCTTGCAACTGCTTCTCTACTGTAAATACGTAAATACATCAAAGTTATCGCCTCTTTTCTTCTCTTTGTTCGTTCGTTAGCAACACTCGCTTTATGTTCTCTTTTCAGTGTACGAGTCCGGAGACACATTGATGCGCTAGTGTCAGCATCGGAAGACAGGCGTCCGAGCGGAAGCAACACGATGAATCAAGAGGAGGACCCCGTCAATTTGCAGATCTTCGTGCCAGAGCTCAACGTTCGGGTGAGCATTCTTGTACAACTTTCCCATACTCATTCTATTTACAGAAATTCCTGGCGGTCACTCAAAATGACTTCATCTGGGACGTGAAACGCAAGTTGCTGGCAACTCTTCCGCAAGCACTGCCTCAGGCATTCAACTACGGTCTGTTCCTCCCTCCATGCGACGGCAGAGCCGGGAAGTTCCTGCTCGAGGACCGCACCATCAGGGATTATCCATTCACCGACTGCGTACCGTATCTCGAGTTGAAATACAAGAAACGCGTGTACAAGATGCTCAATTTGGATGAGAAGCAGCTGAAAGCAATGCATACAAAGGTTGGTTCAGTTTTCCCGCAAAGTATCCTCAATTCTCTTGATCAAACATGTCGATAGAATAAGAGGAGAGAAGTGACAAAAAGTTGGCGTGCGTAATTACAAGGTGTTTTATGTCGGAAGAATCCGTCCGATGCATATCTTTCGCCTCTTCCTTCCAACAACTCATAATATTTGTTTGCGCACTCCGTTCAATGCTGATGCTTATCTTTTCGCAGGGCCAACTCAAAAAGTTTATGGACTACGTACAGCAGAAGAATAACGAGAAGGTGGAGAAGATGTGTGTGCAGGGACTCGATGCGAACTTTCACGATTCTCAGGTTGGAAGAGACAATGGAGTATCGGAGATGTAATTGATTGTTTCAGGGAGAGACTCCACTCACGTTGGCTGCTGGTATCCCCAACAACAGAGCTGTAATTGTTTCGTTGGTTGGAGGAGGTGCCCACATTGACTTCCGGAACTCGGAAGGACAGGTAAGATTTGCAAGAACCCTAACATCCATCGAAAGGAACTTTGCAGACTGCAATGCACAAAGCAGCTTTTCTTTCTTCTTTTGAGAACGTCAAGACTCTGATTGAACTTGGTGCAAGTCCCAACTATCGGGATCCTATTGGTCTCACTCCATTGTACTACAACATGCTGACCGCAGACTCAAATGACCAAGTGGCAGAGCTCCTTCTCCGTGAAGCCGCCGACATTGGAGTCACTGACATGCATGGAAACCATGAGATCCATCAAGGATGCAAGAACGGACTAACGAAACACGTGGAACACTTGTTGTATTTCGGAGCAGCCATCGATGCTGAAAATGTGAATGGAAACACGCCTCTCCATGTTTGTGCAGTGAACAACAGACCGGAATGTGCCCGTGTGCTGCTCTTCCGTGGAGCAGATCATCTGATTGTGAACAAGCAGGGACAGACGGCACTCCATGTTTCGCATATCGTCGGGAATCCATCGGTGGCTGATGTTGTCCAATCTCACAACCCAACTTCATCGGTTCCATATCGAGGCACTCCCCAATACTCGACAAGAAGACGGTTGAGCTCTACGATAACTCGCCGACGCTCCATGTCTCAGTCTTCCATCTGCAGTCAAGACGTTTACCGTACTCCACAAAGTGTTCGGAAAGCTCCAGTCTCCGCAGCTCCGTCTCCAAGTCCTTCTCGGTCGTCAAGAACAACAATGACTCCATCGGAATATGGAACCATGCGAAGATCCGGTCATGACTCGATGCGGTCGATGATCGCTGCAGGACACGAGACCAATATCGCCAGAATTCTTGTAATCCCCCGAGGAGTCAAAGGATTTGGATTCATCTTGAGAGGAGCTAAGCGTAAGTCATCTACTTCAACAAAACACCATTAACTGAATGATGTTACAGATGTTGCCATGCCACTGAACTTCGAGCCAACTGCCCAAGTTCCTGCTTTGCAGTTCTTTGAAGGAGTTGACATGTCTGGAATGGCAGTCCGTGCGGGACTCCGTCCAGGAGATTATCTTCTGGAGATTGATGGAATCGATGTGCGGAGGTGTTCTCATGATGAAGTCGTTGAACTCATTCAACAAGCAGGAGACACCATCACTCTGAAAGTAATAACTGTGGACATTGGAGATATGAGTCGTGGTGGAACTATTGTACATCGAGGTCAGTCAGGTAAGCGAGTCCAGCACGATGTTGTAAAGTTGATTGTCATGTGTAGTCTGTCTCTGTTGTCATTCTCTAATCCGTGCACTGTCACCGCTTACTCCACTTCCAGCCTCATCTCGTCACTCTTTGGTTTTCACACCCACTCCGTCGACCATATACTCGTCCACGAAGGCATCCAGCGTGTATCGGATGAGACTTGGTTTGCTATTTTTGTGTTCTTTCACACGCCACTCAGTGTCATGTGTTCTAGAGTAGACTCACCTGAATGTCACATCTCTGTTCTCAATTTTGTGTCGAGAAGTCATGTCTCTATTTTTAGATTCTCACGATGGACAAGGAGTCGACTACTACGCACCCAATGAAATCCGGAACGCATACTCGGAGTCAAGACATGCTTCTGTTCGACAACGACCAGGAAGCGGAAGGAGGATATCTGCAGCAGAACTCGAGAATCTGATGGTACGCCAGAGAGTTCCGTCTGTACAGGGAGCTCCGTATCAGATCCAGTACGATCAGGAATCTTTGAATGGAGGGTACTCTTCGAAGAAGTACAACTCGGTTTCGGATATGAAGAGGAGGAAAGGACAGAGGAATGCAGTGGCATCGTCTGCAGGGCTCAATCGATCTACTTTCGAGCCAGCGGTAAGCTTTTTCCAGCTTCAGCATGTTAATGTTAGAATTCTTACTTTTCAGCCAGCCACAAGCACTTTCGAGTATAACTGCAGCAGCAGAAGTACTCCCCAATTGTCACGGATGGACTCGTTTGATTCGTTTGATGATGAGGAAGAGATGCCAGCTCCACCACAAGTGTCTTATGCTCCTTCAGATCTCTCCAGAGATTCATCAATGCAGAGGAGTGAATACTCTCGGCCCTTCCGACCAACGTCACGACCGAAGACTCCCCCACCACCACCACCGGTTCAACATCAACATCAGTACCAACAACAACAGTCTACAATGGCTAGAGCTACTCCTCAACCAACTCAGATTCAAGTTCAACAGTCGGTCCCACCTCCACCACCTCCGCCTCCTCCACCGCCGATGCACGAGCCTACCGTAGTTCAAGTGGAGTTCACTCCACCATCCACCTCTTCCGTCCCACCTCCACCTCCCCTACCACCAATATCAACTGGTGCTCCACCTCCGCCTCCTCCTCCACCACCACCGGGAGGCTTGATGACGATGGCAGCCAGTGCCCCTGTGATTATGAACACCTCCAAGGGAATATCGGCGGATGCATTGAGATCGGTGCAATTGAAGAAAGCAGAAACTCGAGAACCATCTTCGACGAGTTCAATGAACAATAATAACAATAACAACTCGACTAACGATTTCCAAATGGATTTGAAGAATGCTCTGGCGAAGAGGAGGAGCAAGGTGGCGCATGATGTTGATGAGGATGAAGAGCGAGAAAGCCGTTTTGAGGGATTGTCTTTGAGAGAAACTGTGAGGGAAAATGTAGTGGAACGAGGAAAAGGTGTTCAGAACATTGGAATAGTGAACAAGAAAGATAGCGGGTGAGTCGGTTCGTCGAGTTACAGACAATCCAACAGTCATCTCTACAGATACACTTCCTCGAGGACGTCATTGGAGCCGTCCGAGTCCGAGGAAAAGGATCATCGACCTCATTTCTCGTTAGACCACTCACCTAATGTGCAGCGAGTCACCCTGATCTCCCAACATCTGGAAGACAATTACGGACAGAAAGACAACGTAAGTTGCCAGGTTTCCGTGCACCCCCGGGCCCTCATAGACCATCTAACCAAGGTGTGAATGTGCCCCATTTGTTCTGTGTGGATTGTGCCCATCTCTAACCGAATCCGCATTCAGATGTCTATCGCCTCCTCGTCCACCGCTTCAACATCTTCCACAGTTGATCTAACGAAGCCAGGTTGCTACGTGGTACCATCCCACGTCATCCCGCCCGTCGACTACGACGACGATCCGGACTCTGGAACCGGAGATAGCGATGGAGAAATCCGCTGTAAGAGCTTCTTTACATCACCGAGAGAGAGTCTTTCTTCTGATTTCCATTGCACCTACTGCACACTTTATGTTCTCACAATTAGACAAAAGGGTTTACTGGGAATTGAATCGTTTGGTGTTTCATGTTTCGGAATGGGGAGAAAGAATGGGGAAGTAGTCAGGAGAACTAACTTTGGGAAAGTGAGTTGCACGAGATGGGAGGTTTCAAATTTCGAATTGGGGTGGGGTTAGTTATGTTGGAGTTGAAGTGAACGTTATGTTAGAACTTCTCAAGTTGTTTTTAGTTTATTTGATGTTGTATTTTAGTTCTCAATAACTTTTTAGCCGGGGGAACTACTCATAACGTCTACAAATTACCAAAACATGTTTCATTTTCAGGTAGTGAAATATCATTCGAACACAAGAAGGTAGACGTGTGGACAGTGGAGGATGTAATTGGCTGGCTTGCCTCTCTCCGACTCTCTGAATACTCTCCAGCATTCCGAAGTCAACGTATCGACGGTCGATCCTTGCGTCAATGCGACAGATCCCGGTTTACCCAGCTTGGTGTCACCCGTATTGGTCACCGACAGATCATCGAATCAGCTCTCCGTGGCCTTCTCCAGTCGTAGAACCCTCCTTTCCCCGTTCATTTGCTTTCCCGCGTA
Source organism: Caenorhabditis panamensis (assembly GCA_900883565.2). NCBI lineage: Eukaryota > Metazoa > Nematoda > Chromadorea > Rhabditida > Rhabditidae > Caenorhabditis > Caenorhabditis panamensis. Next base: position 45,251 of record LR537893.1, read on the forward strand.
GTTCGTTGGCTTTATCGTGTACATAGACTTTACCGTGCCTATCTCCTGCTCATCATCATCATCATCATTGTCTCTCCTTCTTCTTCTTTTCCATTTTCTTCGTTTCGGTGTCCTAGGGTAACACATGCAAAATACAACAAATCTTCACAGTGTTTGCGAAGATTCTCCACTTCTTCCTCTCCTTACAAAGTTCCTTTAATATATTCTATACGTCTCTCTCTTTTCCTTTCCAATTCTATGTGACTTCGTAGAATCCTACCCGTTTCTTGTGCTT